>VMDO01016536.1:0-47562 GCA_007922755.1 Pedetes capensis
ATATAAATAATAAATAATGATATATCTGAGACTACTTCAGTGGATGACCACAAAATGTTAGCTAGTGAAAGAGTAAGGGGGATGTGAACATGAGCAATGTACAATAAAATGCATGTATTGAAATACCATAATGAGACCTATTAAGTTGTACATTAAAAATTATCAATAAAAAGTGTAAAGAAAAGGTTGGCTAATAGTACAGTTACAATATCTGCTTTTGGGAAATGTTTATTCAAATCTCTGTGAGCATCAGTATAACACATTATATACACTAATATTTGTGAAATTGTTTTGTGTTCCTATGCCTATTGTTGTTGTTAGGTGCCATCGAGTCAGGGCCTACTCATTGTGACCCTATGTACAACAGGACAAAACTCTTTGTCATTGTTTCTCTGCTATTCATATGCCTAGAATTTATAAAAAATAACATTTCTCAAAAAAGTAATGTTGAAAGCAGAATGTCATATACAGTGAGAAATGAAGAACAATTAATTATTGCATTCAATTTGTTTGGGCTATCATTTATTAGGGCTGGGATTTAGCTCAGTGGGTAGAGTGCTGCGCTGCAGTCTCTGAGGCCTGGAGTTCAATTCCCAGCACCACAAAAATGGGAGAAGGGCCTGGCAATCCACTCCCAATGCAATCCCGAAACAGTCAGCCATTGAAAACCCTATGAGGGTCGCTATGAGTCGGATACCAACTCGACGGCACCTAACAACAACAACAACAACAACATCATTTGTTAAATCAACCTAGAATAAACACATATCTACATAAACATTTTGTCAATAATTTTACTGAAAATTTCTAAGCCAAACAAAGAAATAGCCCTACAGTTATACACTAAGATACTTTTGATGAGATTATTATTCAAAATAATGAATCAAAAATAATTTTGTCAGAAAAGCATATTAGTAGAAATATACTTTCATGATCTTAAGAGTACATGGAGTTTTAGATTTAGGTAGACAATAAAATCAGTTTTATACATGAATAATAACATTTATGGAATATTAAGAATATGAGAAGTATTTCTTACATTAGGATATAGTTTCTATCAAAATGAAGACTGTCAAAGAAATTTAAAAATCGTACATTCATAGATACAAAAAGAAGATGACACATTAATTATTAACAGAAAAATATGAAATATCTCTAAAATTAAGGAGTAATGGTTGCTAACAAACATGGAGAAATTAAGGAAGAAGACAAAAATCCAGATAGATTTAGTACATTTTCCAGTAAGTTGCAAATTGTCCATGTCTACTTATCAAGATGCAGTGAGTGAATTTATCCACTTCTGGAATCTAGTCTATTATTTAATTTATAGAATAAAATTTTATAATGATATACTGTCACTATGTTGTGCAGGCTACCACTAGCCTTGAATCTATGATCCTCCCGCCTCTAATTTACATGATACATTAGCAAGGCAAGGAAATAAATAACTCAATTAAAAATGGTCATAGTGCCTGAATTGATTTTGTTTTCCCAAAGAATATATGCAAATACGTATTTAAGAAGGTGTTCAACATCACGATCAGGGAAATATAAGTCAATACTATGATGAAATATTACTTTATACCTGTTAGAATTATTATTAATAGAATATAAGAAAAAGACATTTCTGTGTCACTAGGATTATAGGCATCTGCCATAGCATCTGGCAAAAAAAAAAAAAAAACTTTATAATTTTGCTTCTTCTCTCTATATCTTATGATAATGATGCCACGTTTTATGTCTTTCAAAAGTATACATCTAGTAGGAAATTATTGTGGCTATAGATTTCTTGATTGATTGATCTGAGACAAGCTGTCACTGTGTAGGGCGGGCTTTCTTCAAAATTGTGATCCTCCTGCCTCAGTCCCCCAAGTGCTACAGTTATAGGCATGTATCACCAAGCCTGACATGTGTGTATAGTTATTTTTAACATTTGCATCTTTTAATTATTATAGTTTTATAGAGTTAAAAGCAATCATGAGCATGATATTCTGAATTTTAACTTTACAGTAAGTATTGTGCTATCATGTATTTGTACTTTGATTCAGGATCTTTTTGTGTCAATTAGCACCTTCTTTAGCACTTTTTGTAAGGCAAGTCTCATGGTCATGAAACCACTCAGCTTTTGTTTGCCTAAGAATATTTTTATAACTCCTTCATTCTGAAGGACATTTTTGCTGGGCATAGTATTTTTGGTTAGCAGTTGTTTCCCCACCCCCCCAACACTTTGAATATATCACCACTACCCTCCTTTGGTTTGCCAGGTTTCATTGGAGAAGTCTGATAGGCTAGCCTAATGGGGTTTCCACTACACATGACTGATCTGCTTTTCTTTGGTATTTTCAAAAGGCTCTCTTTGTCTTTGACTTTTAAAATTTGACTATAATGTGTTTTGGAGTATTTGTCATTGGGTTTATCTTGCTCAGGGTAATTAATTTTCATAAATTTGGATGTCTACATCCTTTCCAAGGTTGAAAAGTTTTCAGCCAGTATTTCTTTAAATCAGTATTTTCCCTACTTGTTTTTGTTGAATTCAAAATTTCATCTTTGCATATTTAATGCTATTTTATATGATCCTTATGCTTTCTTCTTTCATTTTCATCTTTTAAAAAATGCTGTTCCTCCAATTTTTTAATTTCAAATGACTTGTCTTTGAATTTAATAATTCTTTTTCTGCATTGTTAAATCTTTACAGTAGAGAAAGGAAAGCATCTTCAATAAATACTATTGGGGAAATTAGGTATCCATCTGCAATAGAATTAAATTAGACTCATACCTTATACCACATACAAAAATTAGCCTTAAAATAAGACTTAAAGGAAGATCTGAAATTGTAAAACCTCAAGAAGAAAACATAAGAGAAAATCTCCTTAATGTTTTGCATGGCATTGATGTTTTGGATATGATAGAAAAACACAAACAACATGAGCAAAAATGAATAAGTATGAGAACATTAGCCTAAAAATCTTATGCAGAACAAAGGAAACAAGAAAGTAAAACAAAAAATCAAGAGGCTAACAATCAAAATAAATAAGAAATTTACATAATACATTAGCAAAGCAAGGAAATAAATAACTCAATTAGAAATTGTCATATTGCCTGAATGGATTTTTTCAAAGATTACATGCAAATAGCTATTTGAAAAGGTGCTCAACATCACTATCAGGGAAATATAAATCAACACCCCACAATGTAATATTACTTTATACTTGTTAGAATTATTATTAATAAAATATAAAGAAAAAATGTTAGCAAGGATATGGAAAAAAGGGATCCTTTGTGCACTGCTGTTGAGAATATCAAGTGACATAATCATTATAGAAAAATGTGTAGAAGTTCCTCGAAAAACAGAAATAGTTGTTTCGGCAATCCTACTCCTAGTTATATATCAAAAGAAAATCAATTCATTATCACAAAGAGGTATCTCCTCATGGTGTTTACTGCAGCATGATTCACAATAAGGATATGGAAACAACTCTAATGTCCATAAAAGGAAGAAAGGATTAAAAGAAAAAAGTGAGTCATATACAATGGAATAGTATTCAGTCTTCAAAAAGAAAGCTTATTTTGTTACTTGTGGCAACATGAACAAACTTAAAGTTCATTGTGCTAAATGACATAAGCCAGGCAAAAAAAAAAAAAATCCAATGTGACCTCATTTACGTGTAGAATCTTAAAATAAGGTACGAATTTTTATTATAAAATAAACAAGTTTTGGCATCTAATATATGGTATAGATGTTGATGTGTGTGTTAATTTGATTGTGATGTTCATTATATAACGTATATAATGCTTATAAATTAATTAAATATTTTTAAATTTGAAAAAAAACTTATGAAATCAGGTGCAGTGGTTCATGCCTATAATCCCAGATATTTGTGAGGCAGAAGTAGGAGGATTACAGGTTTGAGGCCACAGGCAGCCTGCATAATTTAGTGAGATCTTGTCCCAAGATTAAAAAAAAAATGGGCTGGAGATGCAACCTAGTGGTAAAGAATTTACAAAGCATATTTGAGGCCCAGGGTCCAACCCCCAAGTACAAAAAAGAAAAAAAAAAGAAAAGAAAAGAAAAAGAATGAAGTAAGAGTGAAATTGCATGAGTTGAAGATCAGGAAAAGAAGTGGCCTTGGAGTTTCCTTTCTTCTACTTGGAATACATGGACTGGGATTTGGCTCAGTGGGTACAGCGCTGCACTGCACTCTCTGAGGTCCTGAGTTCAATTCCCAGCACCGCAAAAATGGGAGAAGGGCCTGGCAACCCACTCCCAAGGCAATCCCGAAATAGCTATCGAACCCTATGAGGGTCTCTATGAGTCAGATACCGACTCGATGGCACCTAACAACAACAACTTGGAATACACCCAGCCATGTGACCAAACACTTGAAACACTTGTAAGCCTATCAGACAATAAGAAATTGTTAATTTCTGTTTCTCCTCCTTTTGAGGCCATTTTAAACCTGTCAGGCCCACTAGATACTACAAACAAAAAAGTGAGGCCAAATGAGACCCCAAACTACCCATTTGTGTCTAACCCAAACTGTTATCCTACTATATTGTGACTAAGCAAATGCTGTTTCTTTTACCATCCTGTCTTTGGGGACTATCTGTTGTATAGAGAAAGGTAAAAGACAAAGCAACAACAACTCTCAGTAAGCACTAGACAAATAGTGCCCATTCAAGCTATCAGTTAGTAGAATCTGAGAACGTGGTGAGGAAATTGCTGTAGGAGGTGGAAAAATATGACCTAGATAGTGTTAATTGATGCTAGCAAAAAATAAGCAATTTTTGTTCATTACATTTGAAAATATACTGTTTACTTCTACATAATGGTGAAATAGAAGCTCCAAATCCCTGTTTCTCCAGAAAAATGTTGAAAATGAAGCACTGTCAGAAGCAACTTTGTCTGAATTGTGGAAAGCAGGCAGAGATTCGCAGTAATAAGTTGACTACCAAATCAATAAAAAAGCAATTTGAAAAATAGCAAGAAAGCTCCATAGTGCTTTTAGTTCCCCTTGGCTAGCTTACATTTCCTGCCTGGCTCAGCGGTGATCATGCAGACAGCAGCAGGCATTCCCGCGGGTGAACCCTTCTACCTGGTTCCAAAGGGAAGAGAGCTGTCCTTGTACAGAACTTTTTTGTATTTGTCTATTAAATTGCACCTGGTTATTACCTAATACAGTGATAATTGTCTCTATCTCTACCTAAGAACTCACTTCTCTTCAAAAAGGTGCATATTGTCTGAATACATAGTAAGGTGAACAAAAAGCCCACAGCTACTAGGGGAAGAGAACAGAGTTGAGACATGACAGGCTGCATAAAGTCTGGGAAGAAAACCTAGGTAGGAAGTTTCTTTTAAAAATGATTACATTCAAAAGTGCCTATGTATACGGTGGTATTTGGAATGTCTTGGGTGTGCCAAGGAAAGGATGTATGCTCAGAAAAAAATCTGACATGACCCAACAAATATAAAATGTGGAGCAACTCAGAAGTAATAGCAATAGAATCAAGAATTAAGTTTAAGTTTTCCTATAAGACTAAATTTAAGGAAACAAATCCTAGTAAAATATACCCAAAATTATGAATTGGAAAATAAAATGCACCCAAAACAATCAACCATCTAAAATCCTAAGAATAGCAGAAAAGCACTGTAATAGTGCTGGGCATGGCACAGTGTCAGGGAGTGTTTCATCTGTTGTACATAGGGTCACTATAAGTGGGACCCCAATTGATAGCATCTAACAACAACAATAAATAGCTGTCTTTCCACATGGAAAATATAAAGTATCTTCAGAGATCAGAAACAATAAAAAAGAGAAAATCAAAAGATGCCAGGCAACTAAGGCCAATGTGTTCTGGGCTACATCGTGCTAGGTCATTGCAGCTTGAAATTTAGGTGGTAAAATTACATCATATAATGACAAGAGTTTAAGGCTGTGGGAAAGAAAAAAAAAGAAAAAAAGAAGAAAGAAAAAGTGGAAAGTTAAATGAATAGCATCTATATAAAGAAAGAACCTTTGAAATATTGATGGAAACTTGGGCTAGTCTTAAAGGATGACTGGGAGCCATTGAAGTTCATAGAGTCTGCATTAGGGACCCTTTTGGCTGGAAAAAATTTACCAGTTGCAACCACTGAAAATCAGATAGTGACAATGAAAAATTAAAAACTTCTTATTAGTGGTAGATAGTGATGATATTTGCATTTTGAATCTTAGAACTCTGACTCAACAGCACTTAACAACAAAACCATCTCACTGGAGTAAATAAAAAAATAATAGTCTATGAATACCACATTAAACTTTCTGAAGAAAATAAGTTCACAATAAAAATTCAAGAAAAAAATAAAGAGACTTCTATGTGGCAAATTCAGCAGAAAAATAAACTGAATGATAAATTTCCACAAAGGCTTCATGTATTAGAATCTTCAGATATAATATAAAAAGAATATAATTAAAGAAATAAATTATATACAGAATATAATATTTTTAGCATAAGTACAATTTATAGAACTTTAACTCTAAAATTTTAAATTAAAGCCTAATTGAAACTCAAAAATAGTCAAAAATATTTTTTAAAATTAGAGAATTAAAAATGAAAATTAAAAAATCAAGTTAAATATAGTGAGAATGAGAGATTAACTGAACTGCAATATAGAATTAAAAATAAGCGGATTGATACCAACAAAAAGAGATGGAAGATATAAAAAATGTTAAAAGACTTAAAAGTGACCTAAATTATAATTGAAGAAACAGAATTGAGCAGTAAATAAGGAGTCATAAGTAAAAATCTAGGTATTCAAGACTAAATGTATTGTAAGATTGATTAATGGTGGTAATTAACTGAAATAGGAAACACAAAATAGGAGGGGTTGGAGAAGGAGAGAGAGCAATTTTGAGAGAGTGAAGGAGAGACACACACCTAAATATCTTAAGTAAAAAACTAAGACAAAAAGAAAAAGGAAAAGAACATCAAAGTATTAAGGGAAAAATGTATAGAACCTAACATGGGGTAATAATTAACCTACAAAGGACATCTCCAAAGCAAATAGACTATAGAAGACTGAAATAATATCCTCACAATATTGAAAAATCAGCATAGAAGTACTATATCCACTTAATTTTTTGATTAACATTGTATAATGATCTGTTCAATCTTGTGTCAAGAATAACCTATCAATTATCTTTAAAATATGTGCATTTCAGGAAGAAAAAAAGTCAAAGAAGTTAAGTCAGAGAGGCATGACAAGTACTATGAGCATTTTAAAAATTACAATATTAAAAATAAATGATTAAAAATAAATGATAGCACATGATAACATAACTGGGAAGAGAATAATATTTTAGACATTTAGCACTTTAGAGCTAACCTTACTCTTTTTTAAATAAAATATGTACACTTTTATTTCTAGTATAAAATGATAGAAATGAAGCCCACTACCATGGCACATGCCTGTAATCCCAGTGACTCAGGAGGCGAAAGCAGGAAGATCACAGGATTGAGGCCAGAGGCAGCCCGCTCAATTTGGTAAGACCTTGACTGAAAAAATAAAAAATGGATTGAGGGTTAGTCCAGTGGTAGAGCTCTTGCAAAGTGTGAGTGAGGCCCTGGGTTCAACCCCTGAGTATGGATAAAGAAAAGAAAAAAAAAGAAAAAAGAAATGAGAGGTTATCTTAATTAGGAAAAAAGCAAGATGGAATGAAGAAATACAGAAAATGTGAGACAAGTAGAATGCAGTAAAGCAATGGTAAATATAATCCAGATGTGTCTTTAATTATGAATCAGGTAAATTCATAAAATCTTCCTATCACAAATATTCCACTTAAAAAGTCAATTTCAGAACTCTATTTTCTCTTGATGATATAGCCGTTTTGTAATGTACTAGCCTTCCCACTGAAAAACATATAAATGCTGGATAAATTCAATAAATAACAACAACCAAAATGCTCAAGTCATTTCAGTACAATAAAGGCAGCCAGGATTTGAGTGACCAAATTCTAGAGAAAAGACAGCACCCTGTCTTAAAGCTAATATTCACTTTAATCAATCACTTGGTGATTGTTCCATTTTTGTACAGCAAAATCACTATATCATGTATCAACGATGCTGGTATTTCTCACAGCAGACATCCCTTATGGCTTTCTAACATACACTATCCTCTGGACCTTGTTAGTAACAGAATCATTCTCTGGGATCTTTGTATCTTATTATATGGATTCCATGTCAGGGTACCATTCTTTCCAATTCAAGTCTCTGACTTTGTCAAACTTTGGTTAAGATTTAAACCTTTCTTGAAGCTCAGCTTTTCTGAGAATTATTTTTTCTCACACTGCTTTCTTTGCCATGTTCCTGAAGGACATGCCAGGCTCTTTTTATACTTCCATTGAGAAATATGACATTTTCACAGTAGACTTTTCTTTTCTTTTTCTTTTTCAGTGCTAGGAGGAAGGGGTTGAACCCAGGGCCTCACACATACAAGTGCTGTATCACTGGGCTGCACCCAAAAGGCCAATTTTAATTTTTTCATTTGGAGGTGGGCTCTCACTGATTTACACAGGCTGCCTCTGGCCTTGAAGTAGAGATCCTCTGGCCTTCACCTCTGGAGTTGCTGAGATTACAGGACCCAGTTTCCCAATAGGTTTCCCAGTGGCCAATTAGTGTCTCTTAGATCTGAATTACCTTTGCCCTACTTGTATATTGGGTCTACCCGTTGCCTTCTGATCCTATTCTCTGTGCTATTAATTTTTTTTTATTTCTGTATAACAATATCATGACAGACTTGGTATATAGTTTCAAGCAACAAAAATTCTTTTCTTATAGTTTCTGTGAGTCAGGAGTCCAAAAGCAGTTTAGCTAATCCTTCTGCTCAAGGTACGCCAAGGCTGAAATGAAGATATGCCTGGTCTATAATGTCATTTTAAGGCTTATTTCCCTGTGTGTGTGGTTGTGAGTAGCATTCAGGTATCTTTAGATGTAGTAATGAGAACTTCAGAAATTTTATTGACTATGAAGAGGAGAGTGCCTTATGTTCCTAGAGGTCACTCACTAGCTTTTCTCTATGAGGTTTCCAATATGATCACTTGAGAGAGACTCTAACAATATGGCAACTATAATCTTATGTAACAGTTCACATTATAACATACATGTAATCATAAGCATACTATCATCTTTGATTAGAAACAGTGACAATTCACAGTCACACACTAGGGGAGAAGATAACTCAAGGATGTGAACAATAGGATGTAGAGTTAGTGGTAGCTACTCTAAGAGTCTGTCCACCACAGTTTTCATAGCAACTATTTAATATATAATTTTCAAATACTTGATACATTACACCAACTAGTGCACAGGTTTAGCAAAATTTTCTATTGGAACATCTTTGAATGTTTTAACTGTTGTAGTGCTATCTCATCTTAGTGACTATGTGTGCTTCATCAACATCAGTGAGAGGGTCTTTGGTGCCAATAAAAAGTGGTGAGTTATCCTGTTCCAAAGTCCCATTACATTGCTGTACTGTTAGATAATTTCTAGCACCAATTTGTCATTTTTCTATGAAACAGATTCTAATATAAAGATAGGAGGAAATAATTTGAGGAGAATAAATTTTCTTTGAATGTTTGATAGAATTCAGCTATGAAGCCATAAGGACCTGAACTTTTTTTGTTAAGAGGTTTTTTATTACTGTCTCTAATTCCTTGAAAGTAATGGTTCTGTTTAATTTACTTATGACCTCTAGGCTTAGTTTTGGTAATTCATATGTGTTAAAGAGTTTGGAGCTGGGATTTAGTTCAGTGGGTAGCAGGACACTTTACAGCATCTGAGGTCCCAAGTTCGATTCCCAGCAGCTCAAACATAGGAGAGGGATGTGACAATCCACTTCTGAGGCAATCCCCAAACAATCAGCCATTGCAAACCCTATAAGGGTCACTATAAGTCAGACACTGCCAGGTCCAGTTCCACTCATGATGGGTAAACTGATTCCCCACATGAGGAAGGGTACATTTAAAAGGGCATCGGAGGGAATGTCCACCGAAAGGGGTAAAGTACCTCAAAGCCTTCAGAGGGAATGTCTACCGAATGGAGAAGAGTACTTCCAAAAGAAGGTCTCTTTATGGAAAAGGACTTGGAATCTTATCTTTTCTTTTTCCTAAATTTGAATTGGTCACTACTTTCTTCATATTGTGGAATTCTGGGAAAATTAATGAAAAACAAGCAATGAATGTAAATATATAATTTTCTAATTCTGAGAGCATTCATATTGTGGATTTCTGGGAAAATTAATGAAAAACAAGTAATGAATGTAAATATATAATCTTCTAATTCTGTGAGCAGTGCTAAATAAGAGCAAGAGTTAAGAAAGCTCCCTAATAGGCCTACAATGAAAAAATTCTTGGGTAACTGCCAACACCATGAACTCCTTGAGTCAACATAGTACAAAAGTCTTCCTGACAATTTAGCATGGAGGTGCTTATCTATCTAAAGGCAGACCTTGGTCCCCAGCTAGAGAAAAAGAGTAAAGGCTACTGTTCTGGTAAGCCTGACCCTCCACTGTTATTATGACTGCCTGGTGTGGGTAAAACTGCACGTATTCTTACTACTTGCTTGACCTAAGCCTAAAAAGATTGTATAAAAAACTAGCTATCTGAAAAATAAATGGAACAGATGCACATTGCCTCTGAGCTGCTGTGTTTCTGTTACCTATCGCCCACTCCTCATCTGCCTTCGGGAAACCCTGGATCCTAGGCTGTAGTCATGGACTGCAGCAAGACATGACTTGACAGCACCTAGCAACAACAACAAAGAGTTTATCTATTCCTTCTGTATTTTTGTTTTGTGTGGAGTACATTCTCTCAAAGCATTCTCTGATGATCTTGTGGATTTTGTTGGCATCTGATGTTATGTCCCCTTTGTCATCCCTGATTCTTCTAATTTGGGCCTTTTATCTTTTTTTTTTTTTTTTTTTTGATGAGCATTGCTAAGGAAGTGTCAATTTTGTTGACCTTTTTGAAGAATCAGCTCTTAGTTTCCTTAATTCTTTGTATTTTCCTTTGAGTTTCTAATTTTTTAAATTTCTGTCCTGAGCTTGATAATTTCTTTCTGTATACTCCGTTGGGGATTGACTCTTTGTTGCCCTTTTACTGTCTTAACGTGTGTTGTTATTTAATTGGAACATCCCTAACTTATTAATAAAGTCACTCATGGCTATGAACTTCCCTCTTAGAACTGCCTTTGCTGTATCCCATAAATTTTGGTAGGTTGTAGTTTCATCCTCATTTGATTACAGGAATTTTAAAATTTCCTCTTTGATTTCTTCAATGACCCATTGATCATTCAGAAGTGTATTATTTAGTATCCATGTGTTTGTGACATTTCTGAAAATGTTCTTGCTTTTAAGTTATTTTATTCTATTGTTATCTGATAAAATACCAGGAATGGTTCCTTTTTTTTCTTTTTTGTATTTGTTTAGGCTATATTTGTGGACTAAAATGTAGTCTATTTTAGAAAAAGTTCCATGTGGTACTAAGAAGAATGTGTATTCCACATCTGATGGATGGAATATTCTGTAGCTATCTGTATATTCCAGTTGGTCTATGATGTTGTTAAAGTCCATCGTTTCTCTGCAGATTGTTTACTTTGATGACCTATCTCTTGATGAAATTAGGGTATTAAAATTTGCCATAGTTATTGGGTGTGGCCTGGTGTGTTACTTTATCTCCAATAAAGTTTGTTTTATGAAGCTAGGTACACCTATATTTGTGAATAAATGTTAAGTTCCCTTATGAGTTCCTGGTTAAATGTTCCTTTTACTAATATGTAATGACCATCTTTGTCTCTTCTGATTATTTTGACATTGAAGTCAAAATTGTCAGAAATTATAATCCATGACTGCATATGATTTTCATTACATATTACATATTCCTACTTTTTCTTTCCTTCTCTTCTTTAGTTTTTATGATTCTATAAAATGTGTAAGTTTGATGAATGTGTAAGGAAATGATTTAATAGTTGCATAATGGATATAACAAGTCTTACTACTCTGTATTCCACAAACATATATAAATAAAGAAAAAAAGATGAGAGGATATTTTCCAATGGGAGAACTCACAACAAACACACATGGATAAAAATATTAATAAGCGAGATGAGGCAGAGGAAAGGATGGATTTGATCCTCAATTTTGCCTGCCTTGCACACTGCACAGGCAGCTCAAGAGCTGAAATGGCCTATCTGTAATTTCCCATTGGTTGCTAGAAATTATGCCATCATTTTATGCTCCGACCACATTCTGTTATTAGATATGGACGTTTCTGCGATCCTATGAGTTGATTTGATGCAGCTTCCTGAAGTGGAGTCAATCTCTGTTGATACTAAAAGAATTAGCTGCTTGTTTCTTGTTGATAACATTCCTAGCAACTTGAGCAAGAATTCCTTCTTTGAAAAGAGAATTGGGTAGTCCATTTAGGAATATAAATCTACCACCTGCTTCCCCTCTATATTGATTTCTAACAACTCCACAGGAATTACCTTAGCATAAGGGCACCCAGTTTGCTTAAGTCTATGCCTACTCTCTGAGGGCAGCCTGTGGCAAATATCTTATCAATGACAGTTAAGGAGGGAAAATGATTGTCTTAACACCTCCACTGAGGTAAAACTGAAGAGCCATTCTGAATGCAGATATTCCTATGGGATTAACTGAGGCCTCTATGCCCAATGGATCACAGCCAAACTCTTTCCTCTGTCATTCATTCATAGATGTTATTCTTAAAAGAACATTGCAAATAGAAATCCTATATACATGTTTTGGAGTCTCAGTAGGCATTTCCACAGAACTTGAATTACATGCTTGTCTTCCAATTATTCTTGATTCTTCTGTGATTTCTTAGAGATTGTGTAAGTGGTGTATTTTTATTTTTAGTTTTATTTATTTATATTTTCCTGTATTTGGGGATTGAAACCAGGGCCTCATCTATACTTTGCTGGGGCTCTACCACAAGGCTGCATTCCCAGCCCATTTTTTATTTACTTATCTTGAGACAGGATCTTGCTGCTTCTAGCCTCAAACCTGTGATCTTCCTGGCTCCACCTCCCAAATTGCTGGGATTACAGTTTAAGCCAACCTGCCTGGCTAAGCAGTGGGTTTGACACATGATTAATGCTTGGCACTGCTACTCTTCCAGAACACTAACATTTTCATTCCTCTAAACCAATACTCTTTTCTTATATTGGTTCCTCCTTACTTGAATACTTGCTACTTCTGGCTCATACTAGGGTACTTTCCTCAGCCTTCTCTGTTCTACTTGTTTATACATAGTCTATACATTGACAACTTTAAATAACTGCATATACTAACATCCTGTCTGAGTTCTAGCCTCCTTTATCTAACTGTTATTGACAAATCTACTAAAATGTCTAATAGGTGTTTAATCTCAATATGCTCAAATCATAACATGTTTTCTCCACCATGGTCATGCTTCAGTAAAACTCTCAAAAAGTGTTATTACTATGTTCCAGTTTCTCACACCCAAATCAAATATACAACCTTTGATTCTTCTTCTCGACTTCATTCTCTACACTCAATTCAGTAGGAAAAACTGTCAACCCTAACTCCAAAAATGTAAACAAATTGTAGCAACTTTCACAGCCATAATCATCTTTCTTGTAAGTATGGCTCTAGATTATAATTGCTCTTGATCTATCCACTCATTTATACTAATAATCTATTTCTTTAAAAAGTGTCAGTTTTATCTTTTTAAATGATTAATGACATCTGACACTCTCATGCTTAGCATTTCAATTACTTCTCCTTTATTTCCAAATAAAGGTTATCTGTACTGTTTGACCCAACCACCCTGAATCTTACCTTTAAGATTGACAGTTTCAACTGCTCTGGTTGTTTTTTTTTACATTTGGTAAAAGTGCAAGACTGTATATTGAGCTTGGCGCCTGTGCAGAGACTGATAACATTATCTCAATAGCCATCCTCCTTTTCTTCCTTTCTGTAATAAACCACCTGAACTGTAGTTGATCATATGCCT
Organism: Pedetes capensis; assembly: GCA_007922755.1. NCBI lineage: Eukaryota > Metazoa > Chordata > Mammalia > Rodentia > Pedetidae > Pedetes > Pedetes capensis. The sequence goes on from VMDO01016536.1 coordinate 14,031, forward strand.
GGAAGCTGTGAACTATATTCTTAGACTCTTTATTGAATTGTGAACAAATTCTAGCCAATGTAATGTAAATGGAGATGTTATATATGTATTACCTTCATGCATGCCTGCCATTTTCATAAAGACTTCTGTCCCGTGCTCTTCACACTAGATATGAAACATTAACTGAAATAGTCTCAGAGGCCTGGTACTGAAAATGATGTTGCTGTTGTTGTTAGGTTGAGTCTGACTCATAGCTACCTTATGTTCAACAGAGAAAAACACTCCCAGACACTGTGCAATCCCTGGCATTATGTCAGTGCTTCTCTGCCATTCATAGGGTTTCAATAGCTGATTGTTTGAGGATTGTTTTGGGAGTGGGCCACCAGATCCTTCTGTATTTGAGGTGTTAGAATTTGAACCCAGAGCCTCAGAGTGCACAGAGCAAGCACTCTACTGATAAATACACAAAATATGATCTTCCCCACAATTTTTGAAGTTATGCAGAAACAACTACCAAATTTAAGCTGAAGTACTGAACTCTTTTACCTAGAATATAATTTGCCAAAGTCTTTTCATGATTTCATTCTTTTTATTCCTTATATCTTGGATCAATTGAGACTTTTATTCTAAGATGCTTATTATCCATTTACCTCTAATTGCAATATCTGGTTATTTTAATTTATTTTATTTTGTAAAAACAATCACACGATACACCAATATAAACTCAGGGGTCTTAGACTCACTAAATTTTTTGGAGTGTGGTTTGGTAGAAATTATCTTTTATTTGTGATCTTGAGTTAAAACAAGTAAATTATGTAGTAATTTAAGCAACAAATTATTTTTACAATGATTTTCCTTTGCTTAATAACAAAGTATTGATACTTTATTTTTGATAGTCATTATTCTTTGTCCTACACACATATTGCTGGAAATATTGAGACGTATGAGAGGTAATAGAGTATATGGAAACAGACAAACAAAAATATATTTCATGGGGTTTACCACTTATGTAAAGATTGTCCAATACATATTTATTATATCTGTTACAATTATAATATGCAGTTTAGAACACACAAAATATTTTATATGATAATGGAAAATATTAGTTAGAATAATTTCACAATGAGAAAGTGTTTTAACTTCAATGCTGGGTCTATTTTTTTCCTAGAAACTTAATGAGAAAATTCTTCATTCTGCCATAGGAATTAGAATAAGATGTTCCCATGTTTACCATCATACACATAAAATAATCTGCCTGGTAGATAAATTGATAGTGGCAAAAAGAATACATTCAGGAAACCAAAGACAAAGGACAGTGATCAGAGAGAAAAATGAATGGAAAACTACAGCACCCCAGGATCAGTCCTACTCCCTAATAAATTGTTCAGTAAAATTTTTCCAGAAGATAATGGAAAAAAATCCACTTTCAGAAATCACTGTAACATAAATGATACCATAAACAAGGACATAAACAATGATGAATTCTCCAACCATATTTTAAAGCAATTCTTGAAAACTAACCCATTATTCCTTCACATATACTATGTTAATGAAAGAGAGAAAAATATATACAAGAAAGCAAATAAAATTAAGGGTTATAATTTCCTTAATGCAGAAAAAACTGGGTTGTATGAGTTATATTACTATATATGTATATCCTAATTTCTGCACACAAAATGTTTTATGAATTTTATGTTAAATAGATTCAAGTGATAGATACACCATTTCTCATATATACACATGCATTTTTTTGTACATACTTGAGGGATTTGGTAGCTGATCTAAGGAAAGGTACAACCACCAGGTACCAGTAGCCACAAGCAAGATTTATGGGGTGATGCTAACAGATTTGCTTGCTAGGGAAATCAGAGTTTCACCACAGGTTGCCTCTCAGAACAGGTGGAGACCAAGGAAACTCTAGGGGAGCAGGAGATAAGAGAGGAGAATCAGGTGTCCAGCTGACATAGCTCATCAGTCCAGCAGGGAGTCTCTGAGTCAGAGAACTCCTAAACACAGGAGTGGTTTGGAGTCTTTTTGTCTCCAGGGGCTATGAATAGCTAGAAAATTTGGAAAGTAATTTCATGGCTTATGCAAAGCAGGTGAGTTGTATGTGACTACAAATCTACTCATTTGGAGTATTTTTAAAAAATTAGATGCATAAATATTTGATTTTGTACAGTGGGCTTTTGAGCTAATGAGTATCATTTTGCAGAGTAAAAGTAAACAAAGGCCTAATATAGAGAAACAATTTTTTTATCAACTCTATAGTACATATACAGTATATTTCCATATAACTAACTGCCATTTATCTATCTAGTTATCTGTTGTACTTGCTTAGCTTTGACATAGTAACATGAAAGTAGCCATAATCAATATGTAAATGAAGGTATGTGGCTATTTCTAGACCAGACAGATATATTACAGTACCTGTTTTTAATATATATGTTTAATATATATGTTTAATATATATTTTGCATTTCAAGGATTAAATTTAGGCCATTAAAAACAAGTCAAATGAAAAAAACAAGTTTGATATTTAAAATTTCTATATAACTTAGTCCTGCAGCCTTACCACTGTGGCATTGGATCCCATCAAATCTCAGAAGCTAAACAGGGTCCATCTCAGTTAGTACTTGGAAAGGAGACTACCTGGGAACACCAGGTGCTGTAGGCTTGGGAGAAGGACCTGGTAACCCACTCCCAAAAAATAATTAGCCATTGAAAACCCTATGAATAACAGAGAAGCACTGAAAATAGTGGGCAGACATTTATTCAAGAGGACACAACAACAACAACAACAACAACAACAACAACAACAACATAACTTAGTGGGCTTAGTTCAGTTCGTAGAATGCCACTCTGCATTCTCTGATGCCCTAGGTTCTATCCCCAGCACCATAAAAATGGGAGAAGTACATGATAGCCCACTCCCAAACAATCCCAAAACAATAATGGTCTGGTCCCCTTGGCTCACTCTGAGTCAAATTGAGGATATTTTGAGTTTCCTTTGAGATTGACCAGAAATGTGGTGGGGACTCCACCAGAACTTGACTTCTCCCCTATGTAACCCTGTTTTCTTTCCCTCTTTTCTACAAGTGTTGATTTCAAGGACTCACTTTAGCAAGCTTACATCTTAGAGGCTGCTTCCTAGAGAATTGAAAAGAAAACACTTACGTACTGTGCCTTGTACTGTATTAAAATTCTACCACAGGAGAGACTGTTTCTCTTTCATTTACCAGGGAATCTTCCCTAGTACAATGTGTAGTACCTCGTAAGCTCTCAAAAAATATTGTCTATATAGATGAAAAATTATGTAAAATTAAATGAGTTGTAGACAATGCACTAGCATAGATTCTTATTGTTAGGTGCTGTCAAATTGTATCCCACTCATTGCAACCCTCATAGGGTTTTCAATGGCTGATTGTTTTCAGAATTCCTTTGGGAATTTAGTAAGTAAAGAATTTATAAGATTGATAATGTAAATCAATTTGTGTTAAGTATACATGAATATATAACATGAATAAATAGGAAGCTTAGCAAGATCTCTGTGGATTAATAATTTTTCTTCTTTTCTATCATCTATATTAAATTTTACTTCAATTATAATTTCTATAGTTAAATGATTAAATAAATAGTTACCTGTGCAGTGTTTTAGACATTATATATACAAAACTAATGATAATTGGGATAGGAGAAAATGAAAGAGTTATCACTTATATATCTGCTATTTTGTCTGGGCTAGTTGAGAAGAGAATTGGCTGCATATCAGTTTGTCCAATTGGCTTTCCTATGTGACTGTTTTGTGCTTTCTTAGAGAATGAAGGTTTTAAGGCATTAAACAATTTTAAATAGTGATTAGCTGCCTCAGTGTGCACATTACAAAAAGTTCAGATAGAAATTACCAGGTTTTGTTTTTATTTATTTATTTACTATTATTTTATGATCTAACCTCAGAAGACTTTCATCATCACATCTACTGTGTTTTATTCACCAAGATGTACACAGATTAGGTAGGACATAAAAGAACTCCTTGTCTGAATGAAGAATAGATTCAACATACCAATAAGAGAAGGAATTGGTGACTGCATCTTAGAGACAAGATAGTATATAATATTCCTATCAATGCCTCAGTTATGTACCTGGTTTTTGCTTTCTTACCTTGTCTTAAGGCTTATTTATTTCGATAAATGAATTATTTGTTGCACATATTACTAAGTCATATCTGGTTAGAGTTAGTTCTCTTACAATATGTTAGGATATATTTTCTCCATTTTAATATTTCATTTTGACTATTTTATAGGTATTTTCAGATGTTTTCAGAGCTAATATCCACTTCCTTTTTATAGTTAAGAAATCTAACAATGCTTAACTTATCAAATTTGCTTTTAAGACAATTTATAAATATCAATATATTTAAGTATTAAACTGAAAATTTAATTGTGATTCAGCAACTTTAGTAACCAATCACTCTCTGTACTGGTACAAAAATTAATATACTTAATTTCTTCTCTCTGACCACTCTGCTAACTAACTCTTGATTTTGGTTCATTACTTTGATTCTTTGATATTTTTACTTCATTTGTTTTCTATTAAAATAATACATTTAAATCTTTATTACTTGTGTGTTCATCTTTTTTATAATTTTGAAAAATTACAATATTCAAATTTCCTAATTAAAATCACTGCTATACTTAGCCTCATATATCTATGTAAACAGATGCAATTTTCACAAGTTTTAGGTAAAATTCTATTGTAGCTGCTGATTTCCTGGAGCTCAATGGAATTTTACTTCTTGATTTCAGGCCTGCTTGCAAATAGCTTTTATTTCACTTTTAATAACAACTGACATCATACCTCTATCATATTTTCCCTCTCTGCAAACTCTTTATGTCTTCTGTTGTTGTTGTCGTTGTTGTTGTTAGGTGCCCTTTAATCACATCTGACTGATAGTGACCCTGTGTGCAACAGATGAAACACTACTTGACACTGTACCATCTCCAGCTCGATTGTCAGTGCTCCTCTGCTATTCATAGGGTTTTCAGTAGTTGATTGTTTCCAAAGTGGGCTGCCAGGCCCTTCTTCCAAGCCTGAAACACCTGATATTCCCAGGTGGTCTCCCATCCAAATACTAACCATGCCTAATCCCACTTAGCTTCTGAGATCTTATGAGATCCAGTGACAGGGTGGCATGGCTTAGGGCACTCTTCTAGCACTGAACATTCTATCTAAATCATGTTATACCCAAAAAATTTGCATAGTTATATCATCAAATGTTAAAAGTTGTTTTGTTTTCCTTAGTCACCATTTTTGCTTTATCTTTTAATATTATTTCCTTTTCACTTTTGTTATGATTTGTTTCTTAGTATGCAAAAGTTGGATTAATGTGCACGACAACATTGAAAGTTCATATTTTCCCAAAGCCTCCGAAGAGGCAGATTCAATCACCTTAAGTTTCTAAGAAACCATGAAAGAGCTCATTTGAAATAGAAGTCTTCCTTGAGGAATCTTGTCCTCCTTAGTATCTGTAGCTACATCTGCTGATTACTTCTTAACTATAAACCTATGGACAAGTGTTAACAGACCTTAAACAGAGAAATTGATTTTCTTTGCAGTAATAACAGCTTATATGAAAAAAGAACTGAAAATGGTCAGGGTGACCATTCTAATGAAGAGGCCACTCAGCCACTTTACTTAAATCTACCTCCTCTTTGTCTAATGGGCCTTGATTAGTGTAGTCCTGATGTCAAGGAGGGACAGTACACAACAGCAAAATATGTGGACTCCCTCTCACTAAGGATAATGTAGCCACAATGCTGTTGAGCATCTAAACTGTCACTATAGGAACCAAAAGAGATGTTCATGGGTTTCCATTACTGAAAAGGGTAAATATTCACTTTTATATCCATCATAGGAAAGGCCAAAATTTATCTCTCTGTATTTAAAATTAATTTTGAAAGCAGTTTTGCTCTTCCTGCTCAGTAACACTATATAATCAGTTACAGAATACCTTATTTGGAGATATGGGATCCCACATGACATCTCCTCATATCATGGAGCCCAGTTTGGTATGGATGAGTTGTGATACATTCATAGTCATAGGAAATATTTGTATCAAAATATTGTATATCATCCGATAATTCTCAGTCACATGGAGTATTGAACTTTTTTTGAGGTACTTTGAGGTTGAACCCAGGGCCTTGCACATACTTTGAAAGTTCTCTACCACTGGGCATCCTCAGGCCATTTTTTAATTTTTTATTTTAAATCAAGTCTCTCTAAGTAACACAGGCTGCCTCTGGCCTTGAATCCTCAAAACTCTTGCATCATCCTCCTGAGTCACAGGAATTACAGGCTTGCACCAGCAAGATAAGCTTTAACCGATCTTATTAGACCTAAGTAACACAAGTAACACTTGGGGGAGGCAGCCTATATGAAGAGGACACTGTCTTCTAAAGTATTGGTATATTGTTGAGGTGATAGACTTTTAATAATGTTATTAGTTCATATGTAACAAAACTACAGAAAGGAGGATTGGTCCTTGTCACCAATTCATGCAGTGACTCACTTGGGTTATTTTTCACTCTCACCCCCAGAACATAAGTGCATTGGGATCAGAGGCCCTAGGAGGAGGCAGAGTATAATAGGGGTTCCACTGAATTTAAAAACTACATCTATCATAACATCATTTTAGGCTATTTATTGTTATTAGACTAGCAAACAAATTAAAGGATTACTATATTTCTAGGGTAATAAATCCTGATTATAAGGACTAGAGTCACTGCTACATAATGGGAGTAATGAGGAAATATATGGAACTTTAAGAATTCAGTATGACATTTTTAGATGATTCCATGTTCAAAAAATAACAATAAATATGCAATTGCAAAAACTGTGTCTTGAAAAGTAAAAGAATTCAGACTTAGTGTTAATGCAAGTCTGTGTCACCCAATGGGCAGGAAATATGGATAAACAGAAAGTCTAGTTGAGGAAAATTTAAAATGAGTGGTAAGGAAAGAAAATGATGAATAAATAAGTAAAAGAGTTTGATCCTCTGACCTTTCCATTATAAGGATTTTATAAAGATGATGGCAAGCATCTGCCTAGGTACATCACTAAAAGAGTGAATTCAGTGCAGACAGAATATGAGCAGAGCTAGATTTGGGCTGTTGCTAACCCTATTGATATCCTCGTCTGTACCCTTTTAGCCTGTTAAGAAATATCTCAACTCATATGTAGGAGCTGAATCAAAATTACAAGAAGGAAAATATCATATGCAGAGGTCGGAACATAGGAATAATAAAAAGTTAAAGGTGACTTAGCAGAAAAGGGACAATTTGGGTACAGTAAAAGAAGGAGGGAGGGATCTAGTAAAAGGAAGAAATCCTAGGAAAGGAGAGGGGGAAACAAGGAGGAATGGGGTAGGGGGTGACCTCAGGGTGAACAACCCAACTTTAATAATCATGGAAATAATTATAATAACACCAATAATACCAAAGAATGGTGTTAATATAGATGGGCTAGAAAATTCATGTAATAGTACTGATAATGTAAAAAGATGGTTCACTGCAGGAAAAGTTTCAATCTTAAACCTAATTGGGATCCAATGATATCTAGAAAAATATTACCACAAAAAGACAAGCAAATGGAAGAGTGGTCTTTTGTGTGTGGGGGTGCGATGGGGGGAGGAAGTGCACAAGAGTGTAAGGGAGAACTTACCTGTGTAATGTACAACAAAATGCATATATGGAAATGTCACAATGAAATGCATGTCAGAATGAATCACATTAAGATATACATAAAAATTTCTAATAAAAGAAGAAATATATCAAGGATATTTCACAGCATAGTTGTTTCCCCACCTGCTATTCCTATAAGCTGCTCAATCATATTCTGGTGCAAAGTGAAAAGATTGGTGTCAATACCCTAGGAGTTAGTATATCCTGGGGTGACTCTCAACTGGTGCATAAGAGAGTTGATTATTTTTTCCCCAGCTTCCACGCTCTTTCAAAACAATTCTGAAGAATGTTCCATATAGTTTTGCATCAGGTCACTCAAAGGGCTCTCAGTGGCTCACAGTAGTAGTAAGTCCATTAATGCACTTGTGTTGATTTTTCTCCTTTCATTTCTAATTTTCTCACTTCCACAATTGTTGTACTTAGGAAATGTCCCAAATAAATGATCTGTCCCCAAAATTTTATCTTAGAATCTGGGGGGATCCTAAATTAACAAAAAACAAACACACAAGTATGTACACATGCATATATGTATATATGCACATTACATATACACATCCACCTATGTATTTACGTACAATTATTTAGAACATAATCTCTGAAAGAATGTCACAAACATACATACAAATGTATAATTCTCTGTTGATTAAAATCCATTGTTAATTTTCATATTATAATCCTCTTCTCTCTTGTTTATATGAAAATCTACCTCTATTCTCAATGTCACCAAACATTTTAAGTTAGAAAAATATTATGTAAATGAAAGCATAGACCAAAATAAGAAATCTCAACATTTTATTCATTCATGATGGATATATGACAACACCAGATTTGCTGTCACAACACTGGCTCTAGAAACACACAATACCTCCAAGAGAAAGCCATACTGTTTATTAAGTTATTAAGTTATTAAGTTATTAAGACTTCAACTTTGCCAAATTACTTCACAAAGAGAAAAGATATAATATTGTTTTTGTGGTTGTTAGGTGCTATTGAGTCAGGTCAAACTCATAGTGACTTTATGTACAACAGAACAAAACACTACCTGACACTGGGCCAAATAGGCAATCTTTTTTGTGTTTAAGCCCATTGTTAATGAGACAGTGGAAAAGCATACTACTTCTCACTTGTATCTTCTTTTGACTCATTTTGAGAAGAAAATTAATACTAAGTATGGTGCATTAGGCCTTACGATTACATAAAACAAGTTAGTGTTAACATATTCCCACTTAAATGTCTATATGTATATATGATTAAATTGCTTTTAAGAAGCTGCAATACACCTCAACTATTGCACATGCCATTTATGCAAGAATACTATTAACTATTCAAAGTATTATATATTTTACCATAGCACATGATATCCTGTATATCTTAAATTACCGTATAACTACTTCTAAATGAAAATAATCCTTAGATAATCCTGCCTCACTACATAACTAAATAACAATTTTAATGAAACTACATTCAATCTGGGGGCTGGGGTTTAGCTCAGTTGGTAGAGTGCCGCTCTGCAGTCTCTGAGGTCCCAAGTTCGATTTCCAGCACCGCAAAAATGGGAGAAGGACGTGGCAACCCACTCCCAAGGCAATCCTGAAACAATCTGCCATTGAAAACCCTATGAGGGTCGCTGTGAGTCGGACACGACTTGACGGCACCTAACAACAACAACAACATTCGATCTGGAAAAAAAATAATGGGGAATTATGCTTCTATTTTTATTCTTATGTAATATCTATAGGGATAAAATTTTAGGTAAAAATTGGATTTAATTTTAATACCCTTTAAACATACATTAATAAGTGTAAATGAAAATTGCATTGCCATTTTGTTTTAATATTACTTTCTACAATATTTTATAATTTCAACCCATATATCTTAGCAGAGATATATTTATCATAGTTTTGTTCTTCATTTTCATGAATTGCATAATGCATACACTAATTGTACTAACTCATTTGTGAAGACTATATAGGTTAATATTGTAAACTCTTTGGAACAGCAGATGTCCATATGTATTTTATTATTAGTGGAAAATTTATTTTGAATTTAAATAACATTTATACAAGTCAAAGAAATATGGGGAAATTGTAACTCAGAGATGTACTTTCCTACAAGAGTAAAATTCTTGAAATAGTGTTCACCAAAGTAGTTCAGATTTAGATTTTAAGACTGTATACAATTCCTGCAAAAATAAGAGTGTCCTATATCCCCTTGGGGCTGGGATTTGGCTCAGTTGGTAGAGGCTGTGCTGCAGTCTCTGAGGTCCTGAGTTCAATTCCCAGCATCACAAAAACGGGAGAAGGGCCTAGCAATCCACTCCCAAGGCAATTCCGAAACAGTCAGCCATTGAAAACCCTATGAGGGTTGCTATGAGTCAGATACCTACTCGATGGCACCTAACAACAACAACAACAACAACATATCCCCTTATTTCCCACTTAATTCATTTTATTTGGAATGTTAAAGAATGCTTTGGATAAAAACATATTCTAGCCTTTCCTCCCTACACCACAATGATTATGAGTCCTAAACAACTGAATAAAAAATCAAATAGGTCAAAACAGTTAAAAAATAATCTTTACTACTGAGAAGAACTAATAAAAGGATAAGTTTTAGGCCAGCTAGCCAAGCTGTTTCCTTAGTGCTGAAACTCAGAATTAGTCGAGTATATACAATGTAGAAGACTATTACTAAACTGTAGCAGTGTTGCTTAAGCTCTGGGTGCCACAGAGTTCATCTGTCCCTGGATATGATAGATTTGCCCTTAGCCACAGGCTTCCTTGCCTCTCCTTTCCTACTTAGTAAGTAGACTCTAAATTTCCTTCCATTAAATATGGTCAAGACTTAAGTACATAATTAAGAAATTAAATTAAAAGTTATAATTTTCATGAATTTTCAGGTTAATTCAAAGAAACTGTGGAAAGTCCAAGTACATTTATAGGAATATTTTTTCTGAGGCCCTTAGTCTCCTAAGAAGTTTAGCTATTGTCAGTTTGCCTTGGTAAAAAGCCCACAGAGGCAGATGTGGCAGTATATGCTAGTAATCCTTACACACAGGAAGCTAAAGCAGGGCAACCACAAGTTCAAGGCCAGGCTGAGCTACATAAGGAGAATCTGTATTAATTAATTAATTAATTAATTAATTAATTAAATTAAAAAAGCCACAGAAAGAGAGGTGCACTATTCAACAGTCCTTATCATTTGAGATCATGTAGAAAAATACAATATGTAACTAATAGGGAAATTTTCGTTCAGAATCTTGGAAGTGCTGCCCATTTTCTTTTAGTCAGTCATAATGAGACAACCATAGAGAAATTATCTGTAAAGGAGATTGTGCCATTTTTAAGCACAGTTTAAAAGAAATACAATGGAGTAAAGGATTGAATCATGTGAAAATAAAATTATTTCTTATTCACATTCTACTTTGACAGAAAAAAAGTGATCTTAAAATGAGAACTAGATTTAGGGCAAAATGATCTTAATTTTGAGGCTCTAATACTAGCTAAGACTTTAGAAAGATTTAAGGGTATATCTCATCAATATTCCCAATTAGATAAAAAGATTTCTAAGAATTTTAAGCATGTTGCCCCATAACCTAATGATTCTCAGCTCAGCAAAATGAGAGCCATTTTAAAGACTTTTATGATGTGGTTTTTGTTTAATGGATCAAATCCAAATAAACATCACAGGAAACCCATCTCTGTAAGAGATTTTTCCTTGGCAGAAGCACGGAGACAGCTCATTCTTTTTTAAAGCCTTCATTCTACTGGAAGAACATAGGTTGGAAATACTGTACAGCTATAAACTTGAGTCATTTATTATGTAAGAGGTGGATTCAAAGAGATGAACTGGCATCTCAGAGGGCAGAGGCAACAGATAGAAGCGGTCATTCTTGGGAAACAACTCTTTATTCAAGGAACTGGCAACATGTTCCTTACAAGATTTCAGAGTTGTGAAGGATCATTTACTATAGTTTTCTCCCTATTCTAGTCCTTTCTGAATAAAAGTTTTTATTGTGTTCACTTTGTCTCTGTGGCAGCTGTGTATATTGAGTGTACAGCAGGAAGATAACTGGTTTTAGCCCACACATCTTCAGATTGAGATTGAAAATAGTGAAAAATCATGGATACTTTAAAAATTGTGAGATCCTAGCCTTGCATTTTTATTTTGTAATGAGTTAAGATTTCTGAGGTTCTTAGGAAATGATGATGATGCTGTTGTTAGGTGCCATCAAGTAAGTGTCTGACTCATTGCAACTCTACCTAAAACAGGTGAAACATGATTGTTAGTGCTTCTCTGCTATTCTTAGGGTTTTCAATGGCAGATTGTTTTTTGGGAGTGGACTGCTAAGTTCTTCTCCCAAGCCCACAGCACCTTATGTTCCCATATGGTCTCTCATCCAAGTACTAACCAGGCCCGACCTGCTTAGCTTCTGAGATCTGACGGGATTGGACACCACAGTGGTATGGCTGCAGGCCTGGAAATGATGATAGTACCTTTATATTCTGGGTTCTAATCTGCACCCTTTTAAGAATTTTAGAGGGTTACAAAATCAGATGTGGACGACAGTGATGTGGATGAGAAACCTCTCTGGAGAGCTTGTAAATCCAGTCTTAAAAGGGTATAGATTAGAATTGAGGAGTTGTACTTTTTCCAAGTGAGGGGAATATAAAATGTTGTTTCTTTTTCCCAATGGGAAGATTAGAGAAAGTAAAACATTCATTGCTACTCCTCTAGTTGATAGGTGGATTCTGACAGCTCATCATTTGAATCCTGGCAAAACTTGATGCCCTTTTTTTTTTTTTTTTTTTTTTGGCCAAATTATATAGTAGACACAATGGTATGGTGCTTTCCAAGCTAGGTCATAAAATGACTTCTGGAAACATTGTCTCTGGGAGTCATGAATTCTCATGTAACAAGTGTGACTTTTGTGAGATTGCTCGGCTGGAGGGCCAGTTTACACACTCCATTTGATATTCTGAGCTAATGTTTTAAACCAACCACTCTAACCTCATCTAAGTGAATGTGTATTGGGCCTTGAAGACCATTTCATCTTCCAGTAGAATACACCGATGACATCTACCATTATGGTATGAAACAGAGTAATAAGCTAAGTGATCTCTGCCTGAACTCGTAATCCAAGAAATTCTGAGATACAGTAAAATGGTTGTTTTAAGCTACAAATATTTTAAGTGCTTTCTTAATAGCAATAGCTTATCAGAACAAATGCCTGCCAATATTTTATCTCCTCAACTCAAAGAACATCATCCTTTAAAACCTATAAATATTGAATTGCATTTAGTTTTGAATTCAATATATTGAATATTTTCATTATACTACGCCTGTATTGTTATTTTATTTATGTTTTCCTTCTTAGTCTAAACTGTGGTATTAACCTATTAAACACCCTAGTAATCCTAAGAAGCTCATCAGATGTCAAAGTTATCACATTTACTAAGGTGTTACCCTCCCCAAACGTCTGTCAGTTTGCCACACTGTGGGAGCTTGTGTGTTGCGATAAGGCTGAGAGCTCTGCCACTGGTATCTCAGATATGAGCAAGGTCACCCATGGTGGACAGGTTTTCAGCTGAGCTTCCAGACTAAGACAGACTAGGGAGTAGGACCTGGTGAACCACTCCTGAAAAAACTAACCATTGAAAACCCTGTGGAAAGTAAAGAAACACTGTCAGATATAGTGCCGGAAAATAAGCCCCCCAGGTTGGAAGGCACTCAAAAGACTATTGGGGAAGAGTTGCCTCCTCCAAGTAGAGTCTACCGTGATGATGGAAATGGAGTAAAGCCTTAGGGTGCTAAACTTGCCGATGTGGCACGACTCAAAATGAGGAGAAACAACTGTAAACATCCTTTGATAATTGGAACATGGGATGTACATAGTATGAATCTAGGAAAATTAGAAATCATTAAAAGAGAAGTGGAGCGCATAAATGTTGACATTCTAGGCATCACTGAGCTAAAATCGACCGGGATAGGCCATTTTGAGTCAGACAATCATATGGTCTACTATGCTGGGAATGATAAACTAAAGAGAAATGGGGTTGCATTCATCATCAAAAAAGACATTTCAAGATCTGTCATGAAATACAATGTTGTCAGTAATAGAATAATATCCATATGCCTACAAGGAAGGCCAGTTAATACGACTATCATTCAAATTTATGCACCCACCACTAAGGCCACAAATGAAGAAAGGGAAGACTTCTATCAGCTTCTGCAATCTGAAATAGATCAAACCTGCAATCAAGATATACTGATAATCACTGGTGACTGAAATGCAAAGGTTGGAAACAAAGAAGAAGGCCCAGTAGTTGGAAAATATGGTCTTGGTGACAGAAATGAAGCTGGAGATCGCATGATAGAATTTTGTCGGACCAATGACCTTTTCAATGCAAATACATTTTTTCAACATCATAAACGGAGACTATACACATGGACATCACCAGATGGAATATACAGGAATCAAACTAACTACATATGTGGAAAGAGATGATGGAAAAGCTCTATACAAAATGTCAAAACAAGACCAGGTGCTGACTGTGGATCAAACCATCAACTTCTCATATGCAAGTTCAAACTGAAGCTGAAGAAAATTAGAACAAGTATATGAGAGCCAGGGTATGACTTTGAGTATGTCCCACCTAAGTTGAGACCACCTCAAAAATAGGTTTAATGCATTAGACACAAATGACAGGAGACCAGAAGAGTTGTGGCATGACATAAAAGATATCATTCAAGAAGGAAGCAAAACATTCTTAAAAAGACAAGAAAGAAACAAAATACCAAATTACATGTCAAAAGAGATACTGGACCTTGCCCTTGAAAGTCCAGCAGCTAGAGTAAAAGGAAGACATGATCAAGTTAAGGAATTAAACAGAAGATTTCAGAAGGCAGCTTGAGAAGAGAAAAACAAATATTATAATGACATGTGAAAGGAGCTGGAGGCAGAAAACCAAAAGGGAAGAACGTGCTCTGTGTTTCTCAAGCTTAAGGAAGTGAAGAAAAAATTCAAGCCTTGAGTGGCAGTAGTGAAAGATTCTACAGGGAAAATATGAAATGGTGCAGAAAACATCAAAAGAAGATGGGAAGAATACACAGAGTCATTACATAAGAAAGAATTGGTAGATGACCAACCATTCCAAGAGGTTGCATGTGAAGAGGAACCAATGGTGTTGAAGGACGAAGTGGAAGCTGCCTTGAAAGAACTGGCAAAACACAAGGCTCCAGGAATTGATAGGATACCAATAGAGATGTTTCAACAAACAGATGCAGCACTGGAGGTGTTGACATGTTTGTGCCAACAGGATTGGAAAACAGCTACTTGGCCAACTGACTGGAAGAGATCCATATTTGTGCCTATTCCCCAAAAAGGGGATCCAACTGAATGTGCAAACTATCGGACAATATCACTAATATCGCACACCAGCAAAATTCTGCTACAGATCATTCAGAAGTGACTGCAGCAGTATATAGACAGGGAATTACCAGAAAATCAATCGGGATTCAGAAGAGGGCAGGGAACCAGGGACATCATTGCTGATGTCAGGTGGATATTAGCTGAAAGCAGAGAATATCAGAAAGATGTCTATCTATGTTTTCTTGACTATGCAAAAGCATTTGATTGAGTGGATCATAACAAATTATGGATAATACTTCGGAAAATGGGAATACCAGAATACCTAATTGTGCTCATGAGAAATCTGTACATGAACCAGGAGGCAGTTGTTCGAATAGAACAAGGAAACACTGAGTGGTTTAAAGTTGAGAAAGGTGTGCGTCAGAGCTGTATACTTTCATCCTATCTCTTCAATTTATACACTGAGCAAATAATCTGAGAAGCTGGACTTTATGAGGAAGAACATGGCATCAAGATTGGAGGAAGGCTCATTAAAAACCTGCATTATGCAGATGACACAACTCTGCTTGCTGAAAGTGAAGAGGATTTAAAACATTTACTGATGAAGATCAAAGATCATAGCCTTCAATGTGGGTTACGACTAAACATCAACAAAACAAAAATCCTTACGACTGGGTCAGCACTCAACTTCACAATAAATGGAGAAAAGATGGAGGTTGTCCAAGATTTTGCTTTGCTTGGCTCTATAATCAACACCCGTGGAAGCAGCAATCAAGAAATCAAAAGACGCATTGCTCTAGGAAAAGCTGTGGCAAAAGATCTCTTTAGAGTATTGAAAAGCAAAGGTGTCACATTGAAGATGAAGGTGCGTCTGACTCATGCCATGGTATTTTCAGTGGCATCATATGGTTGTGAAAGCTGGACATTGAACAGGGGAGACAGGAAAAGAATTGATGCTTTTGAATTGTGGTGCTGGAGACTTGTATTAAATACACCATGGACTGCCAAAAGAACCAACAAGTCTGTCCTAGAAGAAGTGCAACGAGAGTGCTCCTTGGAAGCAAGAATGGCCAGACTGAGTCTTACACATTTCGGACATGTAGTCAGGAGAGATCAGTCGCTGGAGAAGGACATCATGTTTGGGAGAGTGGCAGGTCAACGCAAAAGAGGAAAACCCTCCACCAGATGGATTGACACAGTGTCTGCACAGTGGGCTTAAACATAAATAAGATCATTTGGCTGACACAGAATCGGAAGTGTTTCGATCTGCTGTGCATAGGCTCGCTATGAATGGGACTCAACGGCACCTAACAACAACAACAACAACAAGGTGTTACCCTAGTGATATTATGGCTTTCAGGTGTCAGTGTGTCATAGAATATCATAACTATTTCCAGGTAGTTAATTAGGCATTTCTTTGTGCAATGCTTCACCACATAAAACATATCTTTATTATTGCCTTCACCTTTTTAAATAAGCATGTATTCATGTCCATATATTCAACTAGGATGTAAGTTCCTTGATGTTACTGTCCTCATACACTATTTACTTCCTTTTACTCTGAAAACTTTACTTAACTACTAGAACTTGTCATAGTAGCAATAACATAAAAAATCAAATTTTAAAGTAAAGCCAAGATACTGATAAAGTCAGATTTGCTTGTGTTTTTTAATATAAAATTTCTATTTGACTAGCAAGAATTGTGTGAGCACCTTCTACCTTTTAGTGACCAGTACCAAGTTGACCATCTATAAAAAGATAACATAAGGTCAGAGCTTTACAAGGTCTCCTTTGGTAAGAAATTTAGTTTCCTCAGGCGCCTAGAATACTAACAGCCCCTTTAACAATAAGGTTTACCTAGTGCAATCGTAAGGCAAGTGATGCTGTTGTATGGTCAATGGCCTCTGTGAATATCTGGCAGTCTTTAAACTTTAGCTTAAGCTGTGATTTTTTTCCTTCTGTCTTGGGAATTCTAACAGTTTCTACTGGGCCACTTTGGGGGAAACCATTTGGATACAGTGGGGAGGTTTACTTACAGGCTATCACTCTTGCTTCAGCTTTCCCTGAAAAGTAGAATTCCCTCTCAAACTCATGAGAGGGGAAAACTCAAACATATAATGCATTTAATCTTTTCCATTATTCAGATAGGGATGACAGGCAGCTTTCCTCTTTTGTAACTAAATATCTAAGATGATCAATTTAAAAAGAGGAAAGATTTATTTTGACTTGTGGTCACTTCATGGTCACTTTGATAGGGGATGCTAGGCAGGAAGAAAGTTAATAATATGACCGTCTGTAGCATCTGTTTCCCAGGCACATTTTGAGGCATAAATATCAATGTGAGCTTTCTTTAAGACAAATGACTTGATCTGGTAGTCATTACTTCCCTGATAGATAATATTCTTTGCAAATAGTAGAATTGCTAGCAGAGAATACATTTTTACAAATGGCCTAATTTGTAGCTAGTAGCACATCAGCCTATAATTAATATCTCACTTTAGACATTAAGACAACAGGATCCTCCATGTCCAGGCTAGGAAGTGAAGATTCTCTATTGAGTTAAGATCCTCTTGTGATAAACAGGAAAGCCTATTTTACAGTCTAGGAAGGCTGGCCTCAACCAAGGGTGGAGAGAAATTTGATACACTTAAAGACAAGATCAAAAAGAGAGGAGGAATTTCTGTCCCTCAATGAGATTGTTGTTGTTGTTGGACTTAAAACTCCTCAGAATTCCCAGCCTTTGAAGCAGTCATCCTCAGTTGTCCATGTATGTAAGCCACGTCCACAGTGCCCACAATATCTATAGTCTGCAGTAGTCCATGGTTGTCAGCAGAGGTCCTGAGCAATGACCACAATGTCCAGATACCCATACATGCCTGCAGAACTCTGCTGAGTCCACAGAGTCCACAATATGCAGATACACTGGCAATATCCACAGTCTCTAGATAGCAGCAAATGCTCACAGAACCCGGCAGATGTCCACAGCTGTCCATAGTTCTACACAGATGTTCAGAGTCACATGCAGCCTCATTGGACCTACATGATTTTTGACCTCTAACTCAAAAATATAAATTCATCTGTTGGTAGAGCTTCACTGCTGGACCTGCCCACTGTCTAATTTCAGAAAGTATAACTCTTCTTCTCTCCCATTGTTTTTTTCCATCTCCCTTCTCCCCAGAGGGGCCTAAATCTCCAACCTGCTTACCTTGGCACTCAGCGAACTATATATATATATATTTTTTTGGAAATAAATTATCCTAAAAGTCCTTTTTGGGGTACATTTTTAAATCTTTTCATTAACAAGACCAAGGATCTGAATAGACACTCTGCTGCCAGGTGGCATGTTTATCCCCATGGTTTTTTTGGGCCTGTGAGTGGATAGTACAGCATGGTGGGACGACCCAGCAGAGGCAGCTGTTCATGATGTGGTGGCCAGGATGTAAATGGGAAGAAAAAGGAGGAACCAGTGTTCCAATATCTCCTTCAAGGGCAGAGCTCCAATGACCTAACTTCCTTCCTCTAGACCCCAAGTCCAAAAGATTCTACCACTTCCCAATATTGCCATGGGCTGAGCAGCCCATGTTCAAAACGCTGACCTTTGAGGAACATTCAAAATTCAATGCGCAGCTATGTGGTGAAATACAAAAATAATATTGGTAGTAAATGGATGCAGTAAATTGGCACTGTAAATTGGCATAGTAAATTGGCACAAAAATCATATGACATCTTTTTTATTGGAAATCTTTAATGTATACCTTAATGTGATTCATTCTGACATGCTTTTCATTGTGACATTTCCATATATGCATTTGGTTGTACATTACACAGATAAATTCCCCCTTATCCTCTTGTGCACTTCCTCCCACCATCCCCATGCCCCTGCCAAAGACTTCTCTTCCATTTGCTTGTCTTTTTGTAGTAGTATTTTTCAATATATCCTTGGATCCCAATTATGTTTAAGATCGAAACTTTTTCTGTGGTAAACTTTCTTTTTACATTGTCAGTACTATTACATGGCCTGCAGCTGTAGCCCTGTGCCATCTGATCCCGTCAGATCTCAGAAGCTAAGCAGGGTTGGGCCTGGTTAGTACCTGGATGGAAGACTGCCTGGGAACACCAGAAGCTGTAGGCTTGGGAGAAGGACCTGGCAACCCCCTCCCAAAAAGCAATCTGCCATTGAAAACCCTATGAACAGCAGAGAAGCACTGACAATAGTGTTTCCCCTGTTGTACAGAGGGTCGCTATGAGTCGGATACCGACTCAATAGCACCTAACAACAACAACAACTATTACATGAATTTTCTAGCCCATCTATATTAACACCATACTTTGCTATTATTGGTGTTATTATAATTATTTCAAGGATTATTAAAGTTGGACTGTTCACCCTGAGGTCACCCCTCCCCCCTTCCTCATTCCTCCTTGTTTCTCCTCTCCCCACTCTCCTCTCCTAGGATTTCCTCATTTTGCTAGATCTCTCCCTCCTTCTTTTGCATTCCCCAAATTGTCCCTTCTCTGCTAGGTTGACTTTAGCTTTTTTTATTATTATTATTATGTTCCAACCTCTGCATAGGATTTTTTTCCTTCTTATAATTTTAATTCAGCTCCCAAATATAAGTAAGAACATGTGGTATTTCTCTTTCTGAGTTTGGTTTGCTCACTTAAAACAATTTTCTCCAATTCCATCCATTTTGCTGCAAATGGCATTATTTCATTTTTTTTATTGCTGAGTAGTTTTCCATTGTATATATGTACCATAGTTTTTTCTTTTTTATCCATTCTTCTGTTGTTGGGCACTTTGGCTGATTTCATATCCTTGCTATTGTGAAAAGTGGGCATTGAACATGGAGATGCAGGTGTTTCTGTGGTATGGTGACACATCTCCCTTTGGGTAAATTCCCAATACTGTTATAGCTGGGTCATACGGGAAATCAATTTTTAGTTTTTTAAGATACCTCCATATTGGTTTCCAAAGTGGTTGGACCAATTTACAGATCCACCAGCAGGTAAGAGTGTTCCCTTTTCTCTGTAACCTCACTAGCATTTGTTGTTATTTGTTTTACTGATCCTGACCATTCTTACTTGTGTAAGGTGGAATCTCAGAGTTGCTTTAATTTGCATTTCTCTAATGGCTAGGGATATTGAGCATTTTTTCATGTGTTTCATGGCTTTATAGGCCTCTTCATTTGAGAATTATCTGTTCAGTTTCTCTGCCCATTTGTGTATTAGGTTATTCTTTAAGTTCCCTGACTCCTGCTAAATTTACCAGCTGAATTTGGATGCTGTTGTGTCTTCAAGAAACTGCTTAAGATTGTGACTTGGTCATCAGTATGTGTCAAAGTTCCATAAGTTTGATATATTTTCTTTTTAGTGTTCCCTATTAACACAAATTATTGTTGTTGTTGTTGTTGTTGCTGTTGTTGTTATTAGGTGCCATCTGGTTTGTGTCTGACTCATAGCAACCCTGCATACATAGATCAAACACTCTTGTCATGCTTCCTGATATTCATAGGGTTTTCAATGGCTGATTGATTTCTGGGAGTGGGTTGCCAGGTCCTTCTCCCAAGCCTTCAGCATCTGGTGCTACCACATGGTGTCTCATGCAAGTAGTAACCCGGCCCAACCCTGCTTAGCTTCTGAGATCTGACAGAATTGGATGCCACACGGTGGTATAGCTACAGGCAATTAACTCAGATAGGAGATAAAAAAGTATTCAATTCCATATAAAATGTTGTTCTTTTTAAAGCACTAAACTCAAGATTGCATGGGAAAGAGAGAATAAGGGATGAAGAGAGAAAGAGACTTGGGGGCAGTAAACAGAGAATGAATTTATTTATTTGTTTGTTTGTTTTTAGAAATGTTTTCTCTGTATAGCTTTAGCTGTGATGGAACTCACTGTATAGCCCATGCTTGCTTTGAACTCATGAAACTCCTGTCTCTGACTCCCAAGTGTGGGATTACAGGCCTAGGTCACTATACATGGTTCATGCATTTACTTTGCATTGTGAACAGTATGGTGGCTCTTTGCTAATCAGCCAAGTGAATTTTATCTTTGTTCCAGTCCAAGCTCTATATCAATGAGCCAGGTCATTACCACTGACAACAACTATCTTAGTGTCAGAGACTCCTTTCTTAATCAGCCATGACCACTATGAGTTTTGGGTTAGGACTATGGTTTATGTGTCAGTGACAGTCTAACATCTTTTACTGTACTTATTTGGAAGAGAGTGAGCAACAAACAATGCACAGTTAGCTGTCTTGTTTCAGTCCTACGTCTTCCATTCACTCACTACTCATAAACTCAACTATTTTCTTCATCATTAATAGGAAGAATTATGGGGCATGGATATTTGCTACCCTCTTACCCACACATATCTAACACTTGTGTGAGAATTTTTTCTTTTGGAACCCAGGGAGTCATGGTATAACTGGACAATAATCTCTAAGTCACCACATGAAATATGATTTAAAAGATACAAACTGATAAATACAAAGTGAACTTATTTACAGTTTGGCTGGACATCGTCTTGAACTTAGGGGGAATTCTCCTCCATTGTACAGATATCTGGTTTCAGGCTCTGGGACCTGGAACAGGACTCTTTTGAATTCTCACTCCTCAGAGTATGTGTCTACTTTTTATAAGACTCGATAGAAATAATTATTTTTATATAACAAAATTCCACATCTCTAAATCCAGTCCTGTTCCATAAAGCTTTGTCTCTATCAATATATCATCCTCATCTTTAAAACTGATAAAATTATAAAGCATCTGAATTTAACCATTCTATTCCAGTGTGGATGTTTATCTACTCTGAAGAGTTCATATTGACATTTAGTTGCCATTTTGGTGATACTGGGAGGTGGAAGCCCTAAGAGATCTTTAGGTCATGAGGTCTAATGCTTGCATTGCTTATGTAGCTTACTTACCCTGTTGCTGTCTCTGCCGCTGCACCTTACCACGTGTGATGCCTTCTGGTATGTTATGATACAGCAAGAAGACCCCTGCCTGATGCCAACACCCTGACCTTGGCATTCCTATTCTCCAGTACTGTGAAAAATAAAATTTTGTTCCCTATAAGTTGCCCAGGATGCAGTATTCTGTTATAATAGCACAACATAGACCAAGATATATTCTGATATGTTAGTCTGCTATTGCTTTTCTTTTCTTTTTTTCTTTTTTTTTTTCACATCTTAAGACAGGGTCTCACTAAGTTACGTAGACTGCATCTGGTCTCGAACTTGTGAGCCTCCTGCCTCCACCTCCCAAGCATGCTGGGATTACAGGCATGCGCTATTGTTTTATAAATGCTATCATAAAACACCAGCTGGGATTTAGCTCAGTTGGTAGAGCACTGCACTGCAGTCTCAGAGGTCCTGAGTTCAATTCCCAGCACTGCAAAAATGGGAGAAGGATGTGGCAACCCACTCCCAAGGCAATCCTGAAAGAGTCAGCCATTGAAAACCCTATGAGGGTCGCTATGAGTTGGATACTAACTCGACAGCACCTAACAACAACAACAACAACAACAATCATAAGACATGAAATTCTTGGGTTATAGTAAAGGAAAAAGAGAAATATTTCTAGGGTATAGAAAGTACCATTAATATCATCATATTTATGTGTGTGATCCTGGGGTAGCCCAGGACTGATGGCTGTAATGTGATTTTCCTAGATGAATTGCTACACATGCAGTAAGTTTCTACAGTGCTTGAGACCACTGAGCTTGGGGTATACAACCATTTTATACAGCCAGGAAGAAAGTCTGCTATTGGCCTAGATGGACATATTACCTTATTTCTCTCAAAGGTGAGAATTGTATCAACAAATCTGAGAAATCACCTAGGTCAGAGCATGAAAATACCCTTGCATGGACCATGCAGAAAAAATGTGGAAAAGCACAGGGCCTCAAAGATTACTCCACTTCCCACTATGGTAAAACCTGTCTAAGTACAGTAATCTCTTAATATCTACAGGGTCTTAGCTCCATGATGCTCCAAAGATATTAAATTATGGGGATGATAATTCCCTTATACTAAATGGCAAACTACTAGTATATAATCTACACATATCCTCCCATTTACTTCAAATGATCTCTAGATTAATATAACCCACCAAATGAAATGTAAATGTTATATCAGTTGTTGTTATATTGTATTTCTTAGAGAATAATGACAAGACAAAATCCTGCATGTATTTAATACAGAAGCATGCTTCTCAAATACTTTAGACCTGTGGTTGGTTGCATCCATGAGTGTGGAATGCACAGATGTACAGGGCCAACTATTTCTACAGAATACTCTACATATTTCCATGTGTTTGTACTCTGAGTTGTAGGAAAACTTACACATCTCAGGTCTCAAGGAACTCTAACAATTTCTTGGCCTATTTCTTTCCCTTTGCTTTTCCCTTGCATTTGTGTAGTTTCTTTCTTTCTTTCTTTCTTTCTTTCTTTCTTTCTTTCTCTCTTTCTTTCTTTTTTCATTTTAAGCATACATACATACATCAGTGCTCAACTAAACACTTGACATCAGTCTTCACATTTCTTGATTTCTCTCTTTTCTATAGAGTATTCTATCCTAAGCGTCCTATCCATCTATGGCTTCCTGGATTCCAGTCTTTTTCTCCTCATCTAGTGATTCTGCAAACTCCAATTTAGTTTTTCGTTTGTGTTGTGAGTTGCCTTCATCAATGAATTGGGACAAATGCTGGTTTTCTGTTGCCTGTTTGGTTCTTGCAGAGATAATATTACAATATCTAAAAATAATTATCTCATGTATTTTATGTCTTTTTTTTTTTGCAACACTAGGGGATTGAACCCAGAATATCACACATCCTAGGCAAGTGCTCAACTTCAGCTCTTTTTATACTTTTTATTTTTAAGACATACTATCAGATATATTAAAATGAAAAACTCACTATAGACAAAAATATCAACCATCAATGCAAGAGTGTCTTGATAATGGATATCCACTAATAAAATACACAGTATAAATATAAATGGAAAATACATTGAAGGAAATGTGATAAAATTGAATACATATTTCTGATAAAAGACTAGAGTAGATTAGAAATAGAATAGCACATGGTTAAAAAGTTATCTTAAATCAGTAGCTCATATGCTACTTAACAATAAAACTATTGGGCTTTTCCATTTAAAATTTAGAATGTAACAGAATGTACTCCCTTGTGCTGTTATTAAGAAAATAAGTGATATAGTTTAATAAAATGGATCAAAAGTATTACTATCATAGATTATTTGAATAGCTACCCAGAAAATTCTAGAAGGTAAGTAAATTACTGTAAAACTCAAAGTGTTTTATAAATATATAATCAACAACATCCATAATGTCACAACTACAAGAATATACAGAATATACTTAAAATTTTCAAAATATGTGACAGACAAAACTTGTCTGATATAGTTTTTTTCAATAAATTCCTTTTAAAATACACGTTGAATTAGGCTTGGTGCTGTAGCAAACATTACAATCCCAGCAACTCTGGAGGCAAAGGCTGGAAGATCTCAAGCTGTAGGCCAGAGGCAGCTGTGTAACTTAGAGAGAGTCTGCCTCAAGATAAAAAGTTTTAAAAAGGGGCTGAGGGAATGGGATTATAAGTTTAAAAGACACCATGAACTAAATTTAAGATGTATTACTCACCGACAACATTATTAGTACTTAGAGAGTTTAACTAGTGAAATCAGCAAAAGACAGACACAGACAAAAATATTATTTACATATCCATTATCACCTATTTCACACATCCATGCACTAAGTTAACAGCAAAAATAAGTATTTATAAATATCACCTTTTTTCTATGTACATAGAATTCAGCATTTCCAGAATTTTTAAATTATTTTAATTGACATACTAATGTTTTACATATTTGTCAGCCATGATAGGGCACACCTACATTCCCAGCGACTTGGGAGGCTGAAGAAGGAGGATTGCAAGTTGCAGGCCAAAGTCAGTCTGTATAACTTGGAGAGACCCTGTCTCAAAAATGAAAAATAAATAATGGGCTGAGGATACAGCTCAGTAGTAGAGTGCTTGCAAAAATTATGTGTGAGGCCCTTGTAAAAAGCATGTGGGAACCTCCCAGTACTGCAAAAAATAATTGTACATAATTATCTACTGTCACTGTACCTAAAACTAAAACTAAGAACTAAGAAAACTAAAACTTATTTCTCCTTTTAACTGTAAATGACCTCCCATTCACCAACCTTTCTCCATCCCACTCTCACTTCTATTCTTTCCATTCTCTGACAACAATCATTCTACTCTCAAGATTTATGAAAGGAACATTTTAGAGCCACTTACAAATTATATTGTGTGCTTGGATTTCCATGTCTGACTTACTTTACTTAATATAGTCTTACTTTGTTTCATTCATCCTGTCACAGATGAAGAATTCTTTTTCTTTTTTTATGGCTGAATAGGACTGTGCTGTATGTACCACATTTTCTTTATTCATTCATCAGTTGATAGACACTTGTTTCCATTGCTGAGCAATTGTGTATAGTGATGCAATACACATGAGTGCAAGTGTTTCTTCAACATACTCATTTCATTTCCTTTGGACATATACAAAGGAGTGAGTTTGTTGGTTTGTATAATAGTTTAGTTTTTATTTTATTTTATTTTGAGAAAACTCCCTATTGTTTTCCATAGTAGCTGTACTAATTTACAATTAACAATGTGGAGGATTTCCTTTTCCCCATGTATTTGGAAGCACTTTGTATCATTTGTCTTTTGATAATAACAATTCTTACTAGATTTAGGTGATACTTCTTTGTGGTTTTGACTTGCATTGCCCTGTGTTTAGTGATATTGAGGATTTTTTTCTTATACATACTGGCTATGTTTATATCCTTTTTTTTCAGAAATATCTCTTTAGCTCTCTTACTCATTTTTAATTGGATTATTTATTTATTTTGCTATGGAGTTGTTTGAATTTCTTATATCATTGGAAATTAACCTTTTGATGGATGTGTAATTTGCAAGTATTTTCTCTCATTTCATCAATTGTCTCTTTTCTCTGTTGATTTACTTTACTGTGCAGAAGTTTCTAACTTAATGTAAACCTATTTGTCTGTTTCCTCTGTGTGTGTGTGTGTGTGTGTGTGTGTGTGTGTGTGCATCTGTGTGTGTGTGTGTGTGTGTTTGGCGTCTTATTTGAAAAAAATTCTTGTTCATTATAATTTCCTCAGATTGTCTATATGTCTTCTTCTTATAGTTTTATAATTTCAGGTATAATATTAAATCTTTCACTAAATTTGATTTTGTTTTCATAGTTGGTAATTGATAGGAGTCTAGTTTCATTCTTTTGCATGTGGACATTCAAGCCCACATTCATTTGTTGAAAAGTCTTCTTTTCTCCCATGCATATATTAGTGCCTTGGTTGAAGTCCAGATGCCTAGAGATGGGTGAGCAAATTATTTGAACAGTTTTCATATATTTCTTTACTACATTAAATTAGACAATACAAGTTTCAGAAGAAAGGAAGCAGAAATATAATGGAAAAACATTTTGCTTTTGTACCTCAATAACTTTTGGAAAAATATGAATTTGACACAGAAAGGAGCAATATGGAAAAGTATATATACTGGCAAGATTTTCATTTCTTAGACAGAATATGTGTTTTTAGTTGGAAAATCTGTCATTCAAAAATGGGACAATTCTATGAATAAAAAAGCTACTCTTAATTAAATGAATACTTCTAGTAAAATATAAATTTCAACAAAGCATTTTCAGGAAAACTTGGTCTTCATATATTAGAAAGAAATTGTGTTGTTTGACTTTCCATCACTGTGACAAAATACCTGAGGGGGGAATCTTAAAGGAGGAAAAGTTCATTTTAGGTCATGCTTTCAGTGATTTCAGTTCATGGTCACTGGATTCCTTTTCTTCAGGGATCATGGTAAGTCAAAATGTAATGGTAGGGATCATAGAGAAGAGAAAACGATTTATCTTATAATAGATAAGAGGCAGAGACAGAGAGAGAAAGGGGCCAAGGGCAAGATGTAGTGCCTAAGGGAAACCACCCAAGGACACACTCCCTTCACCTAGGTCCCATCTCTCCTATTCCATGCCCCTATACTCCATCAATTTATAAATCTGGCAATAGAATAATCCATTAAGGAGGTCAGAACCCTTATGATCCAATCCATTCTCAAAATCCCCACCTCTGATCATTGCTTCATTAGTAATCAAGCCTTCAACATAAGCATTTTGGGGACTCTGAGACTCTAGGAAAATTCTTAGCTAGGATCCCCTGTAAAAACAAAAACAAAAACAAAATAACATCATCAAGAAAAACTAGCTACATACTTCCAACATACAAATATGATGGTGAAACAAGCACAGGATAAATATCATAATTCCATAAGGGAAGAATGATGGCATAGAACAGAGAGATGAGACCAATGCTAGAACGAATGCAGCAGAGAGGACATTAATTCTTGTAGCTCTGTGTCCCACTTCCTTGACACATGGTGGCACTATGTGAGCTCCAATGGGTTTGGCCAGCCCAACACTTTGGGTCTTGCTGGTTGAAGCCTATATGGTATCTCTCTTTGGCTGATTCTGTTCCCTGCCTGCAGCTTTCTTCATAGACATACCACATTCCTGCATGTCTAACTTCTTGGGGTCTCCTCTGTACCCTCAGCTTCACTGTCAGTTCCTCATGAGTCATCCTCTCAGGGGTTGCTCATAGGAGTTTTGATTCTTCCACATACAGTCTGGTCTCCCAGGTATTATGACATCTGGAGAGAAGACTCTGCAACCCCCAAACTCTTACATTCTGCATATCTGTAAAACTAGCCTCATGTGGATGATGCCATCATCGGCTGCTAGCTTGAGCAGTAATGAGATCCCCTTAGACCATGGTACAGTGGCTTCCAAGTGCTTGGGTGGCTGAAACCAGAGAAATAATAACCTAGGTGGCCTTGTGTGAATAGAACACAGGAGGGCTCTCTTCTCAAAGTAAAGTCCTTCAAGGAGTTTAAGCTTTTACGTCCTTGATCCTGCTATTATCCTGGTGTGAATTACTTGGTTTCTTTTAAATGGTACTAATCTTTTGAGCAACCACAAATTTCTTGTTGACATTCCAGATCCAAACTGTAACAGAAACTTTGCAGGAATCTATTCATATAATGGGGGGTATAAGGATAATAATCTATATTTGCTTATTATAAAACTTTGTCATTGTTGTTATTAGGTGCCATTGGGTGGAGTCTGACTCATAGCAACCCTCACAGAGTTTTCAGTGGCCAATTGATTCAGGATTGCCTTGGGAGTGGATTGACATGTCCTTCTCCCGTATTATAAAACTTGAGACAGAGTGAATTTATTCTCTGTCAGAAAATAGTACACAGAATTTTATAAAGTCATTAATTAAGCAAATTTTTACAGTAGCTACCTAATAAAATGATCAGTGTATTGTCTAAACAAATGAAATTGCTAAATGTAATTTGCTCTTTCCAAAAAGAAATATAATATGATAATATTCATGAAATAAAAGGAAAGAGAATGTTAGGCACAAAATAGAATAAGATCATGGTGAACATAAACGTAGTGTCCTAATAAATAATATTGATCACACCATTAAACTGTCAAAAATGTCAAAATCCACACACCAGATATTAATCATGTGCAATGACTCAGGAAGCTGAGGAAAGAGGATCACAAGTTTGAAGCCAAAGGCAGACTGAACAATTTATCAAGACTCCATCTCAAAATTTAAAAAATAAATAAAAAGTACTAGTGATATAATTTAGTGGTAGAGCACTTCCCTAGCATGTACAAGGCCCTGAGTTCAACTTCACAGTATTGTAATCCCAGGGGCTCAGGAGGTGGAGGCAGGAGGATCCCAAGTTCAAGACCAGAGGCAGTCTGTGTAATTAGCGAGACCCTGTCTCAAAAAGTAAAAAAATGGGCTGAGGGTGCAGCTCAGTGGTCCAGCACTTGCAGAGCATGCAAGTGTGAAAAGTTGGGTTCAACCCCCAGTCCCTCAAAAAAAAAAAAAAAAAAAAACAAATTAGAATCAGATACATATGGATTCAAATTGCGTTTTGTGACATGGCAATAATTTAATTTTGGGCAAGATATTTGTCTTTATATAGCTATTTTAATATTATTTATTTATGAACTGTACTTAACATAAAGAGTTTTGAAAAAGTTGTGAATATGCAAGGTTTAATGAGATAATGCATGTAAAACAATTAGCACAATACTACCTTAAATTTAAATCACAAGAACTTTATTACTAATTTTAAAGTATAGATATTATATTTAAGAGTATTATATGAAGACTGTAGGACACAATTTTCATACAAATGATTCGTAACAAAACTGAAGTTTGGAAACTCTTCTATTAACTTTATAAAACTATTTACAAATTGATACCAAAATCTGATGAAAATGTTTATAATCACACATTTAGTTAGGTGTCCTCAAGTTGGATATGATTTGTAGTGACTCTAAGTACAGCAGAATGAAACACTGCCCAACACTGTGCCATGCACACAATCCTTTAAGATTTGAGCCCATTGTTGCAGACACTGTGTTCCTTTTCATTTTGCCTCATGTTGCATCAGTAAAAGGCGGTCTCAGGGGCTTTACATCATTCCTGTCATTAAAGTGAACTCTACTTTGAGGAGGCAACTTTTCCCCAGTTATTTCTTGAATGCCTTGTAGCCTGAGGTCTCCTTGTCTGGCACTATATTTGATTTCTCTGCACTATATTTAATTTGATTTGATTAGTATTTCTCTGCTATTCGTAGGGTTTTAAATGGTTAATTGTTCTGAGAATGCACTACTGCTGCTGGATCCTTGTCCCTAATCTGTGTTAGTCTGGAAGCTCAGCTGAAACCTGTCCACTCTAAGTGGGGATGCTCACATATATCTATATAAAAATAATATACTATAAGCAAAAATTAAATTTTGTTGTTGTTGTTGTTGTTGTTGTTGTTGTTGTTGTTGTTAAGTGTCATCTAGTCAGGTCCAACTCATAGTGATATGTACAAAGGAACAAAAGACTTCCTGACAACATGCCATGCCTGCCACTATGTAAGTGCTTCTCTGCTATTGATAAGGATTTCTTTTTCTTCCTTCCTTCATTCCTTTCTTTCTTTTTTTTTTTTTTTGTTTTTGTTTGTTTTGTTTTTGTTTTTGTTTTTGTTGGCTGTACTGGGGGTTGAACCCAGGGCCTTCTGCTTGCATGATTTGCAAGTGCTGTACCACTGAGCTGTACCCCCAGTCCATTTATTTACTTTTTGAGATAGGGTTTTGCTAAATTAGGCAGACTGCCTCTGGTCTCAAACTTGCAATCCTCCTGCCTCTGCCTCCTGAGTTGTTGGTATTATAGGCATGTGCTACCAGGCCCGGCGTTGATGGGGTTTTCAATGGCTGATTGTTTCAAGAGTGGGCTGACACGTCCTTCTCCCATTTTTTGTGGACCTGGGGGTTGAACCCGAGGCTTCAGGGAGCATAGAACACCACTCTACCAACTGAGATTAGAAAAATGTAAAGATAATATGGGCATGATGTTATTGTTAGGTGCCACTGAGTTAGGTTTGACTCATAGAGACCGTATGTACAACAGAAGAAAACATTCCCCAACACTATGCCATGTTAAGCACTATGTCAGTGCTACTCTGCTATTCATAGAGTTTTCAATGGCAGATTATTTAGTAATTGTATTAGAAGAGGGTTGCCAGGTACTTCTCCTGTCTTTTGCTGTGCTGGGGACTGAACTCAGGGCCTTAGAGAGGGCAGAGCACCACTCTACCAACTGAGCTAAACCTCAGCCCTAGTGCTATTAATAACAAGGTACATTTACATCAAGGATAATAGTTCCAAATCTGAAGAGTTAATTGAAATTAAATAAAAATAAGGTTTTAATTCCTAGAGATAAAGATAAATTCAATATTTGGAACATGACAAAGTAAAATCACAGTGAAAGGTATTGAGAGATTTATCTCATTGTTGTAGATGATAAATGGTACTAATTTGCTCTCTAGGGTAACATTATGAAGAAGGGGACTACCAGAGCACTTAATTGTACTCATGGACCAGGAATCAGTTGTTCAAATAGAACAAGGAAATGCTGCGTGGTTTAAAGTCAGGAAAGGCATGCAATAGAACTATATCCTTTTACCATACATCTTTGATCTCCATGCTGAACAAATAATCTGAGAAGCTGGACTTTATGAGGAGGAACATGGCGTCAGGATTGGAGGAAGACTCTAACAACCTGTTATTCAGATGACAAACTTTGCTTGCTGAAAGTGAAAAGGATTTGAAACATTTACTCTTAAAGATCAAAGAACACAGACTTCAGTATGGATTGCATCTCAACATCAAGAAAACAGAAATCTTTACAATTAGGTCAGTAAACAACTTCATGATAAATGGAGAAAAGTTTGCAGTTGTTCAGTATTTTGCTTACTTTGTTCTACAATGAACACCCACAGAAACAGCAATCAAGACATCAAAAGATGCATTGCATTGGGAAAAGCTGTTGTAAGAGACTTCTTTAAAGTGTTAAAAAGAAAAGATATCCATTGAAGATGAAGGTGTACCTGCCTCATCCCATGGTATTTTCAGTTGCATTGTAAGGTTATGAAAGCTGGACATTGAATCAGTGAGACAAGAGAAGAACTGATGTGTTTGAATTATGGTACTGGAGATGAATATTAGAATGTACCATGGAGTGCCAAAAGAACCAACAGATCTGTCCTAGAAGAAGTATAATTAGAGTTTTCCTCAGAAGCAGCAATAGCTAGACTGTGTCTGATGTATTTTAGACAAGTTGTCAGGAGGGACCAATCCCTGGAGAAGAATATGATGTTTGGGAGAGTCGCAGGTCAACAAAAAACAGGACAAACCTTAACTGGATGAATTGACACAGTGTCTGTAACAATGGATTTAAACATAAAAAGATCATGTGCATAGCACAGTGTCACGGAGTGTTTCATCTGTTGTATATAGGGTAGCTGAGTCAGATACCAACTTGATGGCACCTAACAACAACAACATGAGTCAGACCAGACTTGACAGCACTTAACAACAACAAGAACAACAACAATAATAATTAGTTATCTCAATAATTAAAAGGAGAAAATTATGATTATATGAAAAAGTTTGAAAAGACACATCATTTACTAAATTTACCATGGACTGCCAAAAAACCAACAGATCTATCCTAGAAGAAGTTCAACCAGAGTGCTCCTTGAAAGCAAGCATGGCCAAACTCCATCTTACATATTTCAGACACGTAGTCATGAGAGATCAATCCCTGGAGAAAGACGTTATGTTTGGGAGAGTGGCAGGTCAGAGAAAAAAGGAAAACCCTCCACCAGATGGACTGACACATTGTCTGCAACAATACGCTTAAACATAAATAAGATCATGTGCCTGGCACAGAATCGGTGTTTTGATCTACTGTACATAGGGTCGCTATGAGTCGGACTTGACTCAATGGCACCTAACAACAACAACAACAACAAACTTATCTCTAGAAGGACGAATAGCACACATCATTCCTAAGATAAAATTGTTATGGAAAAAGTATA
Source organism: Pedetes capensis (assembly GCA_007922755.1). Lineage (NCBI taxonomy): Eukaryota > Metazoa > Chordata > Mammalia > Rodentia > Pedetidae > Pedetes > Pedetes capensis. Next base: position 46,696 of record VMDO01016536.1, read on the forward strand.
CAAACCTGGAAAAGTATGGAGAAACCTAGGTTCTTTAAGATTAAGTGACTGAAGATTAGAATGCTCCCACAGGCAAAGATAAAGACACAGAAACTAGAATTGGGGTCAAGAAAACTTTTAATAAAATTATACCTTAGAAAAAGAGAGAGATAAGGTGGATACATCGAGATATTTGGGTCTCAAATCTTTGTTTACCCCAGTTTTACTAATGTGAGAATACAGCAGTGGTCTTTTTTGGCACGAGTAAGTTATGGATACAAAACTCAGGCACTTTCTTTTTTGAGCCAGCCTAAGAAAAAATAATTATCTTTATTATTATTGGTTTTACCTTTGGACTGGGATAAATCTTGTTTTGTGTATCCTGTGATTCAGGATGTGATGGGAAGGAATGAATGATAACTTACTGCATTTACTTGTCATTGGTTTACCTTTTAACTTTGAGTCAGGAAGGAGCAACACTTATTGCTATTAGTTTAACATTTAGCTTTGGGTCAACTTTAAGTTTTACCCTCTTGGTCAGGTATAAGGAGTCTGTGGATTTTATCACTTATGGAAAGGCCAGTCCTGGTTTATATTAAATCTAGCAATGGAAGGCCAGCACTTGAAAGTAAATTATAGGGAACTTGGGTTTTTTTCACTACAGCTCTTGAAATCTACCTGCTTTTCCAGTTTTCCTATTTCCCTACGTACCTCAACAGAAAGTAAAAAACAATTTCATTAGCATACTAAATAAAGTAGATGCCAGAAAACCACAATTGCTTTATAAGTTTATTTTTGTATTTTGAGGGAATACAATAGTACAGGCATTTAATATTGAAGTGGGAATAATAATAGGCAAATAAGTGAGTATAAAATAAAAATCTCAAA
>VMDO01016537.1:0-47570 GCA_007922755.1 Pedetes capensis
CAATCAAAAAACTTCTGGATCTAATTAACTCCTTCAGCAAAGTTGCAGGCTACAAAATTAACATACAAAAATCAATAGCCTTTCTTTATACCAATTCCAAACAAGAAGAGAAGGAAATTTCAGGAAAGATACCATTCATGATAACCCACCAGAAGATTAAATACCTTGGAATCAATCTAACCAAAGACCCTTCAGATCTATACAAGGAAAATTTCAAAGCACTAGGCTTCTAAGGTTTTCCTTCCAACACAGATGTTCCTGATCCCTGGGCCACAGACATGCACCCATACCATGGCTTGTTATGAACTGGACCACACAGCAAGAATTGAATCATGAGCAAGAGAGGCTTCATCTGTATTTACAGCCTTACAGCTACCAACTTATATCTGGAACATACACACACACACACACACACACACACACACACACACACACCCCTCCGCAATCTGTGGCAAAAATCTTCTTCCACAAAACTGGTCACTGGTGCAAAAACATGTTGGGGACTGCTGTAAAACTAACATGTTTAAAAATATGTATGTACCATCAATGCAAAAAATGTGGAATAAAACTTTACCCAATTTGCTGTCACCTTTCTATACATAAAACATTCAATTTTACACATTAATATTTAGTGTATATACACATAGTATGTAGAAGTGAATAATGTAATATTTGGAGGACTTTTTCGAATGGCCAATCACATCATTGCCAATTTTTCTTTTAGATTGGGTTTTTAAAGAGGCTGGGATTTTTCTCCACTTGACCATAAATATGTATTTATCTGAACATTACATCATCATTTAAACAACTTTTAAAAATTCAATTTGCCTCTCTTGAGGCTCTAGGTAAGCGTAACTGGGTGGAACCATTCCAGAAAGCTGACTGGGAGGTGGCCAAATGAATAAGAACCGTGAGTGCATGCAGTTGCATCCTGAAGGATTTGAATGTAAAGATCCCCAAAATAGACCTGCGTTCATTTCCAAGGGCCAAATGTTTGAGACTAATCAGAAAATCAGAGCATGATTTGGCACAAGAACGGAGTGGGAAAAAACAAGAGTGTAAACAGAAAAGAGAGAAAAGTTGCGAGTGGGTTGACATACTTGATCGGTTTCTATGGATGGCAGGCTGCCTGCTGGACAGGAAGGCCATCTGACTTAATTGCGATAGGGCAGGTGGACAGGATTATTTTGTTTTCTTACACAGAGACTGACTAAATATCTCCAAGGCTAATGATATGCAAGGGCTGGAATAAGAATTACATAAAACAGATTTAATGATATGTTGCCCAAGCAGTGGATTGTATTTTGTATTCAAATTTGGAAATGTCAAGAGAAATGAGAAACCTTCACAACCTTTGGTTTTTAAAGTGTATTCGGAGGACTAGCAGCATCCTTGTCATCTGATAAGCTGATAAGAAATGAAGTCTCAGGCCCAACCCTAAATCTACTTGATCAGGTTATGTATTACAGACTTCTAGATGCTTCTATTGTGCAACAGTATTTGAGAAGTACTGCTCCCCAGCAAGATGAAGCTGTAATTCTCCATGGTTGTGATGTGCTTGATAAGGTTCCTTGCATTTTCTATATTCTTCTTTCCCTCCTGTCCTGACTCCTATCTCCAGTATTTCTTGGAATCATCAGCCAAATAAATTACTTTGCACTTGGTTGATTGTTCCAAGGAATGCTCTGGGGAAACCTAACCCAAAACATTCTGTATCTAGAATTCTGATGTCCATGCAGTGTATTTATTTTAGTCAATTGATATTGGACTCTGTGAGCACAGCTTTTTGGTATTTAAACTTTCCAAAAATTCTTTCATTCTTCTTGTTCACTCCTGTTTTGTTCTTGGATATCCTGAATGTATATAGAGACTGATGATAATATCAACACTTGTTCAGTATGGCTGGCCCTGACTTACAAGCATGCAACTGACAGTTGACCACACAGAGGACAGCTGCTGCCATCACCCTCTGCCACCTCATTGTTGATGGCCTCTGCAACTAACATTGTTCCAAACAGTTAATGAAGGTGCTGCCATCACTTCTTTCCACTGTCTACCTTCACCAAATTGATTAAAAAACTGAACACAATTGTGAAACATTCATTAAATCAGATGTCAGATGTTTGGATTTTGGAGTGGATTTTAGGTAGAATTCTCTTATTCATTCCTCTCTTCCTCTAGGATTACCTGCTGAGGAAGGTATATATACAGAAAACAGTGGCTAAATGGGAACAAAGGACTATAGGACTATGTGTATAAAAAGAGTATGTGTATGAATGCCCTCAGATTTTCTTAAAAGTGGATTTTTTTCTTAAAAGCTATGGTGCCTTAGGTCTAGAAATCACATCTTGGTTTTCTAGATTCTCAAAACTGGAATTACCATATCAAAGAGCAGACTTAAGAATGCTCATTAAGTTGTGTACATGAAGATGGACAGAGAAACTTGCCCCAAGGAAAGGATCCTATTAGGTGAGTTTGTCACAGGGAAGCAATACAGTAGAAAAGATCCTGGTACATATGACCCTACTTGTCTTAGTCCATTTTGTGCTTCTATAACAGAATATTAGAGACTGAATTGTTTGTAATGAACAGAATTCTACTGGCTTATAGTTCTGTAGGCTGTGAAGTCCATTATCAAGCTACTGGGATCTGGCAATGGCCTTCTTACTTCATCATCACATGGTGGAAGAGAGACAGCAAGAAAGCAAGAGGGCACTGAACTTGCCCTTGTGTAACAGCACCAAATCCACCTGAGAGGGTGGAGCCCTCAAGACCTAATTACTTGTCAGTGGTGCCCCTTTTTAATGCTCTTACACTGATGATTAAATTTCAATGTGAGTTCTTTGAGGGACAAACACTGAAATGATTGTACTATCCACAGAAACAATATACTCCCCACTGGTAAAAATGGCCCACTATTTCACTGAAGACCAGACCTATCAGACTAGCAATGTTTTTGGGAAGTTCTAGTAAAAAGTTAGCTTGGCACAGGGTCTAAAATAAGACTATCTGCATTTGATTCTTTAATCTAGCACCTCATTAAATTATTCAGTCTCTGTCTTTCCCTGACTTTCTCATTTGTATTACTTCTAAAAACGGTTGGGAATATTGAATTGAATACAATACTATGTAAAGTATTTAGGACAGTACCTCACACCTGGAAAACAGTGTCTAGTAGCTTGCCATTGGGGTCACATGTGGTATCTTTTCTGGTGCAAGGGCCAGAACGTGAGATGAAGGGCAGAAAAATTAATACCTTCTCATTACTGACTTTCATGAAGTCCTAGAAGTGTTAATTCTGAATAACTTCCTGGTTCCCTTGAATCACTGAAGCCTACTTTAGATTTTTCTCTACCATCTGCATGCTTCAAACAATTTAAGTACTCTTAATACCAGGCTTCTCCCCAAATAAAGAACTTGTATATTTGCATGTGGAAACAAATACACGTGCATGCACTGACAAGAACAGATGGAAGCTGAGCTAATAAATCAGTCTTAAAGTTTCCAACCCTGCCCCAGAATGTAGTATTTCCCTGTTGGTTTGCACATTGTTTCCTAGCATATAATGGACTGAATCTCAATGGTTCATGTTAGGCCATAGCTCAGCCTGCTGATATCCTGGAGGGAGTCAGAGAAGAGTTAATGCTCAGGATGTTTCATTTTAGCATATGAGTACAACCTTAGTCTCATAGCCCTACAGCCAGTCAGAACTCATAGAATTCTATGAGTTCAAAATGTTATTTCCCTTATGATGACATTTTTAATAAACTCAAATAATTTTTGGTTATGACATATTGACAAATAAAAATTACCTTTAACTGTTATACATTTAAATAAAAATTTATTCTACATTCTAAACATTAGTATGAAATTTATTTCTGTTTTCAAAAGGGCAATAAAAACATTGAAAATGAAAATTCCAGTACAAGTGTCACTTTATCTCTACCATTTCCAAACAGGGAGAGAAAATATATGAATGGGTATAACAAAAAGATGATGAAGCAAATATAATACAATTTTAATGATAGACTCTAGTTGGTGGACAGTTATCCATTGTAAAGTTCTTTCAGCTTTGCTGTATGTTTGAAAATATTTACAAAATAACATGGAGGCATATGTTAAGAGTATGTGATGTTTGCTGTCAAGATATTTGGTAGCATAGCTATGGTTTCCCTGCCCAGTTTCTCTAGGCTTGATCCTTTCCCTCAGTATAACTTGGGGATCAAGAAGTCTGAGAGGATTTTTGAGGAGTTAAGGGGTCTAGGTCAGGGTACCTATTCTAGCCTTTTAACTTCACACCTGGGGTTTTAAATTGGCTAGAGATTGAAAACAGCATTTGGCACAGGATGTATATGGAGAATACACTCAGAATTTTGAACAAGTGACTTAAAAATCAGTTTTAGGACCCCATCCCATATGCATTGATTATTTTCCTGACTTAAGAATAAATTTAATAAATTCAGTCTTCTGTGTGCCCAATAGAAGAGCACTTTTACTGTGCTCCAATTTAAACCAGAGGATGTTAGTTCCAAGCATTAATGCGATAAAGTAAATAACTTTTTCTAGTTTTTAGAGTAATTCTTCCAGATCAATTTTTCTTATGCCATAAACTATTCTTTACAAATTCTGCTTGACACACATTACATTGGACAGTGTAGCTGTTTAAAAATTAATTAAAAATGTGCTATTATATTGTCTGTTTAGAATCAATTTCTTATGTGTTTCCTTACATAATGGAAAAATAGTTCTTTAGTGCCAAATGGATGATAGTTTTGGCTAAGAATGTTCTATAGTATATCCAGAAGTCTCTGCATATTTGCTGTGTCCCATTAGACTAACCAAGCCTCATTAAGTCACTGCTTCAGAAATAGAGATGAAGTTTTGATTCACTCAAACTAGTAATTCTGCTCTTATGTGTATTTTAGCATAATATTTTATTTAAAGAAGGAAATTGGAAATTAAAAATTGAAAACAGATTTAAATGATAGAGTATTTTGGCTGAAATTAATTATTTTAGTAGGTTTATGAAGTTCTTATTAGTCCCCTGTGGTAGGTAATAGTAAAACTACTATGTTAGCTGCATTACAAATGGGTTTATTAATGTATACCCGTCATTTCTATCTTGTATAACAAAGTGGGTTATGCTCCTGCTTAATAACTGAATAGTAGCCTGCAGTTGCAAACCACTTTTCCTTGTATTTGCTTCCATCCATCTGTAGGTCAGATATTTTTTATGTCATATTAGGTAGAGGGACTTGTGCAGGAACACATCAGGCTGTATCTTTTTGTTTTGTTTTGCTTAGTTTTGTTTTGCTTTTTGTTTTGCTTAGTTTTGTTTTGCTTTTTGTTTTGCTTAGTAGTGTATGATTTTACTTTTTATCTATTTGTGTTTAGTTTGTTTTCTATGTGCCTAAAAATTACATATTAACTCATTCCTTTCTTAATAACATTGAACTTTTACTGTGTTGTTAAAAATGGTATCTCCTAGTTTATGTAGCTGCAACAATCTACACAGAAGGAAAATCATTGAACTTAATTCTGTCAGTTTGTCAGGCTTACAGGACCATCTACTATCTCCATACCACTCTCTGCTCCTTCTGTGACTTTTTAGACCTTGGCCTTGAGCAGTATGTGACCCTCCTTAATAGGAAAAATGTACTGCATATATATTGATACTGACTTAAATTATCTTTATTTTGGTATTACTTGCTCTAGCTTAAAACAATGATATTTAAAGAAAAGTTATCATTTTGCATTCTATTCTTCCTTTGACTTTTAGGGACTTAAAAATAATTCACATTTCTCCTGTTCTGTCTTCCATTTCCTTACTTGTGATTCATAACATAATATTTTTGTATATTTGTGTCTATAAGGCACTTCTAAGGGTAAAATAATGGGTGTGACAAAGCTTACATTTATTTTTGAATACCCCATTCTGTCAGTGTCTTTCATGTTAGCTTAATGCACATAAATAATGTGTAATTTTTTTCCACAGAATATATGTGTGCATATACACTTTCTTGTTTTAATAAATTATAGCTGACACTGTAATCAAAAAATGTCTCCATGCAGTTTGTTTTAAATAACAATAAAAATACTAGTGCAAATAAGAAAGAATATTAATTCACAGAATCCCTTCTAATTTTTCTTTTCTTTTCTTTTCTTTTCTTTTCTTTTCTTTCTTTCTTTCTTTTTGTTTTTTTAATGCAGTACTGAGGGTTGAACCCAGGGCCTCATGCTTGCATGCTTTGCAAGTACTGTACCACTGAGCTGCACCCCCAGCCCCCCCCCCCCCCCGCCTTTTTTTGAGACAGGGTCTCGCTAAATTACTCAGATTGCCTCTAGTCTTGACCTTGAGATCCTCCTGCCTCTGCCTCCTGAGCCACTGGGATTACAGGCGTGAGCCACCACACCCAGCCCCCTTCTAATTTTTCTCTATTAGAACTTTATGTTAATGAGTCAGAGTAGGGCATTCATATGTATGTGTATGTATATATATATATATATATATATATATATATATATATATATATATATGTCTGTTTTCTGTCACTTATCATACTACAGACTAAATAAGCTATAAAGAAAAGTGGTTTATTTGAGCTCCTGGTTTGGTTTTGAAGGTGCAAGGTTGGGGACCAAATCTGGTAGTGGCTTTTATGCTGGCAGAGTTCAGAGATCACAAATGTAAGAAATGGACTGTCCATATGCTATATGTGAGTGTCTCTTCTTGTCCTTCTCCCACCTATAAAGCCACTAGGATTAAATTATTGGGGCTCTACCATAATGACCCTGTCTAATCCTAAACACTTCCCAAAGGACTCACTTCTAAACACCATAGTGGGATTAAACTTCTACCTTCTTAGTGTCTAGCAATGGAGTCTAAATTTCAACATAAGAAGCCTGAAAGCAGAAGAAGGGCTTTCAGACCACAGTAGTATGCTCTCTTTGAACAAATGCTTTTCAGGAAAGATTTCAAAATGACTTTGAAAAGTTGTGAAAAAGGACTCCAGATTTGGGAAATAGTTCTTTGTTCACATTAAACTTGGTTTGATCACATTAAACTCGTGATACTTGGGAACTTAGATTTTATATTCCCCATTTACTTTATTAAAGATCACTGATTTCATAAAATGATATTAGGATGCTTCATTGAACTGTTAGGAACTTGTGTTGTGAGGAACACAGGTGATACTTAAATTTGTTAGGCAACTCAGAAAGAAGTTGTCATCAGTCCACCAGGTAGGGCCATGCTCAGTCTCAGCTTTGCACTGTGCCAGCCCATCAGCCACCAGATAACCCACAAAGCTTGGCTCTCTGGTTTCCTTGCAGTGCCAGTGACACATGTGAGTACATGTATGTATGTGAGCCACCTTGCTTTCCTGTAGTGAGGCAGGATGTTCTCTTGGACCATATTCACATTAGTATTTATTCACCATGGTAGAAATAAATGAGAAGGGCTCATTGCAAAGGTGAGATTGCTAGCCATTTCAGGGTCATTTTTGAGAGAATGTTTAAAAATAAAACAGAAATGTGACCTTCTTTGGGCCTAATTTACAGTATACTTGATGTGTGTAATACAAAAATGAAGGTGAGAATTATGTTCTGTACAAATTGTCCTTTTGATTTTCTACTTTGATAAATATTTTTAAATGGAGTTCCAGTTGGAAAAATCACATTTTCTTAATGTTGGCATTTTCACAAATGCAGTTAGCCATAGGGTGGGCATCAAAGTGTGCACATTCGGTTCTGAGGCGAGGCCAATTCTTCTCAAGAATGTAATGGAAACCAAATAGACACTTCTGCTTGATATTCAAATTTTGGTATAAAGACTCTACTTTAGAGTCTTTATTAAAATAGATGTTCTTTAAACTCTTATCAGGTGCTTGTTTCAACAACATTTTTAGGTATGATGGAGTAGTTTTATTTTGTCTTAGTAAAGCCTCTGTCTTTTAACAGTTGCTGGTATTGGCAAATTGCAATGTTTGCAAATAACAGATAAACAACACCTTGTATTTACATGTTATTTTCAATTAACATTGGGAAAGAATTGAGGGTGACACTTTTAGAGCAACATGAACTTCATAATTAATGTCTTAGTCTGCTGTGCTTTGTAAAATAATTTTATGTAATGATGAACTGATGCAACAATTCTCACATTGCTTTGGGGAAAAAAGTACAAAATAATGATAAAAATGTGTCTTGACATTTCTGTATCACTTGCCATTTTACAAATTCCTTTGATATCCATCATCAGATACCAAATTTATGATACAACTAAAAATATCAGTGAAAGTGTGTGGGTATCGCATTGATTGTTTAAAATCTACAGGGAATCCAGACTTACCGTTGGCCTTCCTAAAACTCTTCAGTGATATTTCAGTGAGTTTGTAGAACAAGATGAACTCCTTAACATGGCCAAGGGGTCTCTGTATAATTTCAACCCATTCTACTCTCTGATTCATTCATTCTCCAGCTGTATTGCCAACCCATCTTGAAGTTCTTTAAAGAAAGCCAGGACTTTCTTACCTGAAGGCCTTTGCAATGATTACTCCTTGTTTGGAAAACTCATGACTCTGTATTTTGCACCTGTGGCTTCTTCTTCTTATTCACGTATCCAGTATTAATGCAGTTTCTTCAAAAAGGTTCTCTTCCAGTCCATCATTCCATTCTGTTACAGCACCCTGTTGGTTGCCTTCTTAATAATCATTTCAATCTCTACTCCTTCTCATGTATTGCTTGCATCTTGGCTGTCAGGGACAATGCCTGGCTTGTTTATCCTTGTATTGGGTACCTTGCATATATGCACACAAATGTCGTTGCTATGGAACCATGGGGAAATCTCTGTGTGGGTCCATAAGCTAACATTTATTGGCAAAATTTCATTGAACACATCAGACTAGGGTATAATTTTTAGTAAAAAGCTAAATGAAAATAAAGAATATAAAAAAATAAAACTAAACACACATCTTGCTCTAAAGCAGCTCTCAAACTAATACACTAGGAAATAAGAAAACTTTAGCTCAGGTGTGGATGTTTCTGGTTATAGTAAATGCTTACTGGTATTCCTTGGCTGTGATATTTGGATCTTTGTTTCTCCTTGTGGAGGAAGAGCAGAACTTTCAAAGCATGGCTATTCATACAGCCTCCTGCATTGTCCACTGGCTCTCTGAGGTCTGTCAGCTCTCAGAAGTAAAAGAAATGACAGGTTTAAATGTTTTCCACTTTCAATTACAGCTTGGTTATATACTTATGAATTCATCCATGATATTTTTTAGGCAGAGGGATGGAATACTGAGGATTTAGAATTGTTGGATACTGATGAATACGGGTATTTATGTGATATTTGGACTGTGAATCTCTATTTAGGTTGCATCAAAAAGGAGGGCTAAAGTCATTTAACATGAAGGATTTTTTTTTCAATCAAAGATGGTCAAAATTTGTTAGGTTTTGAAACAGTTATGAGTGCTCCCATCTACCATATTAACCTAGAGTCTAGTGTCCACTTCTTGAATGGTGTGGAGGAACTTTGGAGGATGACATAGTTGAAGGTAGGGAGGGGGTAAGATTAGACCTGCTATACAGCCAGTTGGGATAAACCCTGATTCTACAAGTCCACATCATTGTGGTGGTGGGTTTTTTTTTTTTTCCTTCCTGTTTTTTTTTTTTTTTTTCCAGATGGTGCTGGCAGGTGTTCTTGTGATGCCTGACTGGTGATATCCATCTATGGCTGATTTGGGAGATACTTTGAAAGAAGATGATCCTGCTTCATCAGGCTGAGCTGGACTATACTTTGGCAACTGGAGCTGCCATGTTTAATGTTTGTCCTTTTCAAGCCTCCTATATAGCCAATTCTCTTGGGAAAAGGACCTGGCAACCCACTCCCAAAAACCATTCTGCCATTGAAAAACCCTATGAATAGCAGAGAAGCACTGATGATAGTGTTTTGCCTATTGTACATAGGGTCGCTATGAGTTGGATACCGACTCAATGGCACCTAACAACAAGAACAACATATAGCCTCTTCAAAGGTATCAGCTTACACTAAGCTATTCCTGCCCAGGATGTCAGTTACCACTTTTCTACTCTCAAGCTCCCTTTATTTGGGTAGTGGGGCACCTAGTGAACTTTCCTCAGACGCTAGGCAGAGTCAATTTCAAAGACTTCGACATAAATTTCCAGCAACTCTCTCATTGTTGTTCCTGTTAGGTGCCATTGAGTCGGTATCCAACTCATAGCACCCCACATATAACAGGTGGAACACTATTGTCAGTGATTCTCTACTATTCATAGGGTTTTCAGTGGGTTTTTTGGGAATGGGTTGCCGGGTCCTTCTCCCAAGCCTACAGCACCTGGTGTTCCCAGGTAGTCCCCCATCCAAGTACTAATCAGGCTGGACCCTGCTTAGTTTCCAAGATCTGAGGGGATTGGATGCCACAGTGGTACAGCTACAGAGAGCAACTCTCTCATTAGTAAAGAGAAAACACAAAAATAAAAATAAATTCTCTGATGAGACATACCATTATGTATTGTACATAGTGATACTTCTGAAATATAAATATCCATTCTCAAAAACTTGCTGTAGCTCAGGGATAGAGCATTTGCCTAGTGTGTGTGAGAACCTAGGCTTGCTCCCCTGCACTTCGAAACAAACCAACAAAAGAACAAGAAGCAAATAATACCAACTTGGTACAACATTATAATTTATACTAGTCACTAGCTCCTTGTACATGAACTCTATTCTGTAAAATCTTATAATACTGATTGGCCAAGAGAATTGATTCTTCTCTGGTAGAAAGACTTCATTTTTGGTGTTTAGTAGAGCACTTTCCCAAGTAAGAAATTTAAAATTGTAATCAGCTCTTTTATATGCTTGTTTTGTATGGCTAGATATGTCCCAATATTCAGAAAGACTAGGGGTCCATTAGCACACAAAGTTGTTTTACTTTTTCTCAAAGATAATGGGCTTTTCATTCTCTTGTTTACAAACATAATTAAAAATAGTTTTTTGTAGAGAGGAACTTAATTCTAATAGAATGTTGATTAATTGAAGTGTTATTTAATTTTTTCTTAAGTTCTCAGCACCTCATAGGAATTTAGGATTTTTTCCAAGAAAAAGTAAGGCTAGAGTAAATAACCATTGAAAAGTAGAAACCAGGGCTTGGAAAATATTTGAATGCTGCACCTGACTGTTACAGTATCTACTGGCCACATGTAGCTATTTAAATTTAATGAAAATTAAATTATAATTTCTGTTTTTCAGTTTCACTAACCATATTTCAAGTGCTCATCATCACATGTGGCTGGTAACTGCCACCGTGGATGGCACAAATATAGAACATTTCCATTATCGCAGGCAGTTCTTTTGGACAGCACTGCTGAAATGCCCTGTTTGGAATGTAACATAAAGTGTGAAGTTAGGAGAAGCAGACTCAGAGTTAGACCAATGAACGAGAAGTCACAGAAGGTGTTTTCAGTCAGGTGACCAATGAATGAGAAATCATGGAAGGTATTTTCAGAGTACACCATGTAATCTCTAAGGCTGTCTTTGGTTTTAATATTCTGTAATTATAACATGGAACTTAACAATTGGAAGGCATTTTCTCATCTTTTTTAAAATTTAATTTTATTTCTTTGAAGTACTGGAGGGTTGAACCCAGGGCAATGTTCTTGCATGCTTTGAAAGTGCTGTACCATTGAGCTGTACCCCTAGCTCGTGTTTTTACTTTTTATTTTGAGACAGAGTGTCACTAAATTATGCAGACTGCCTCTGGTCTCAAACTTGCGATCCTCCTACCTCTGCCTCCAGAGTCTCTGGGATTATAAGCATGAGATTACCACCCCCCAGCTTTTCATCTTTTTTGTGCATAAAATTGGAATGGGAAACTGCCATTGTTCGGTGATAGTGAGGTTAGTTAAGAACAGTGTTCTACCAGCTGAGCTAAATCCCAGCCCTTTTTGTTTCCTATCATAAGTTTATTTAACAGAGTGGTTTAAAGGCTCATCAGTTAGACCAATCACCAAAACAATAAACTGTTTATATAACTTTTGTTTATGTGGAATACTCACGAACTCCCTATCTCAAGAAGCAATATATTTGTGTAATGGTTGAGATAATCAGTTTCACATCATATATATAATAACATCAAATTATGATAAATTATCTATAATGAATTATTTGATAATTTTCATTGTTGAACTAACATGCCGACTTTCTGAAAATGCTTCCCAGGTTCTCATTGGGAATGAAATGCTGTTTCAAGTCTTAAAATATGATAAGGGCAGCCAACAAATTAGTATCAGGGCAAAAATACTGGGGTCAAAAAGAGTCATAGGCTACTTATAAAAATACATGCATAATATTTTCCATCATTTTATCAAAGGATTTAAAATCATGATTGTATCCATTTATATTGTTGCACAACTCATCTGTCACATACAATTATTGTCGTCTTGCCAAATAAGATCAGCGGAGCCATATGTTCCGTAAGCTTTTCTTGGATAGATACTGTACTAAAGCCAGGATGAGTAAAATGTTAGTCAGTAAAGGCATAGTCAGTTAAATTTATATTCCAGGCAATGTTAGTCCAAAATTTATTTTAGCTACCTAATTTTCAGTTAATTAATATTAGAACACTTCACACCAAAAATGTAGTATCAAAGATACTCCAGAAAAGTGTTGTGAAAGTATTATATTAAAATTGAAGGATAGCATGAAGTTTAATGACACAAATAAAGGCATACCAATACTTACTGAGATTGCTAAATTCCATGTTATAATTACATACTATTAAAGCCAAAGAGAGCCTTAGAGATTACATAGTGTGCTCTGAAAATACCAGTGACATAGCTTTCGGCATCACAAACACATGCAAGCTCCCACAGCACAACAAGCTGACAGACACATGGGGGACAGATTTTAGCTGAGCTTCCAGACTAAGAGAGACTAGGGAGAAGGACCCGCTGGCCCACTACACAGTTGACCATTGAAAACCTTGTGGATCGCATAGAAACACTCAAATATAGTGCCAGAAAATGAGCACCCCAGGAGGAAGGCATTCCGGAAACGACTGGGGAAGAGTTGCTTCCTCAAAGTAGAGTTGACCTTAATGATGGGAATAGAGTAAATTCCCAGGGACCTCCATTTTCTGATGTGGCAGGACTCAAAATGAGAAGAAACACAGTGGCTACAATAGTGGCCTCAACCATAAAAAGATTGTATGCATGGCACAGTGTTGGGTAGCTTTTCATTCTGTTGTATATAGGTTTGCTATAAGTTGAACTCAACTCAATGACACCTAAGCACAATAACTCTAAAAATAAGAAATCTGGGGCCCAGTGTTGGCAGAGTTACTTTCCCAAGGTCAACTCCTGGATAATGTCAAAACTGTGACCTCAAAACTATGACCACCATACTATCCTGATCTTAGAAGCTAAGCAGAGTCTGGCCTGGTTAGTCCTTGGATGGGAAACTGCCTGGGAATACTAGGTGCTGTAGGCTTGGCAGAAGGAACCAGCAGCCCACTCCGGAAACAATCAGCCATCAAAAACCCTATGAATAGCAGAGAAGCACTGACAGACATAGTTCTGGGCATGGCACAGTGTTGGGTAGTGTTTCTTTATGTTGTACGTAGGGGAAATATGAATTGGACCCCACTTGAGGGCACCTAATACCAACAGCCCACTAGGTAGATTTTATTTTTTAAAATAAGATTGTCCATTATATCCTGAATGGTTTATAATTTTCACACGGTTTTAGACATAAATTTGTGTACACCCATATTCTCAAATTTGATACTGTCAGAAAATCTTTTTAATATTATCAGTCAATAAATAAGCATTGATGGTTTCATTTGACCTGTAACATAATGGAAACAGTCCTTCAAAGCAACTGATTTGAGTGTCATTTGCCATCTCCTTGGCACTAGGAGCACTGCAGCAGACACTGCCATATGTTGCATGGTTGTTCTTCATGAATACCTTTGCTTGTAACCACAAAATTTCAGTCACTTTCAATCCTAGGCCTGAAGCATCTTTGTATCCCTAGTACCTAGCACTGGTGTCTAATGCAGACTACCTATTCCTTGAATGAATGAGTTATCCTATCCCATCCAATAAAGGTCTTGTTTTCATAAGTACTTACATAGAAAATAATTTACAAGAAAAATGTAGATCTGGGTTGTAGATATACTTTTTTTTTATCTTTTTCTAAAAACCAGAATATTTTAATACTGTATTGGTTAATGAAAACAACAAAATTAGGCACATTTTATTCTTCTAAAATTTTAAATCTCTTTTGGAATGGCGATTTAGCTGGCTCTGCAGATACTGACAAGTAGGGTACAAGGACAGTTGTCTGTAAGTTAGGAGGAAGCATAGCACAGCAAGACCAGAGAATGATGTGGAGGAGCCCCCAAGCCTGGAACCTAGGCTTCTGTCGGTGTTCTAAGAGCTTCAAGCCCCATCTGAGCCAAAGCAGCCTGGATTAACAGCCTAGAGATAAAGGATCTAAATCCTGAGACAGAGATATCTTTGGAAAGGAAACCCTTTATAACTTTCCCTTGTAGAAAGAGTGGCAGCATGATGGTGAAAAACAAAACAAACCCCCAAAAACCAAAACAGGCCTTGAAAAGGGGCAAATAAAAGTTTAAATCCTTCCTCTTAAGAGCTCTGTGAATTTTATTTAGTCACTTTATCATACTGAACCTCAGCTTTCCTTGTCTGTCCAGTGAGTTTGTAATCTCATGTCCCCTTTCCAAAACATGGCCTGCTGAGACACTTCTGGTCAGCATTCTCTGACATAGGGAAAGTGTACCTATTCATTATAATCACTCTTTTTTTGCTTATTCTTTTCAGTACTGGGATGTTGAACCTGGTGCCTCACACATGCCAGGTAAACACTCTACCAGTGAGCTGCACCCCAACCTCATTTTTAATTTTGATTTTGAGACAGGATTCTCACTACTTAGTGCAAGCTGCCTCTGCCCTCAAGTTGGTGATCCTCTTGCCTCAACCTTCTAAATTGCTGGGATTATGGGTATGTGCCAAAATGCCTAGCTAAAAGTATATTTGTACAAGGAACTTTACAAAGACTATTTGCTTATGCTTTAACCATACCCATTTTCCTTCCTTCCTTCCTTCTCTTCTCCCTTTCCTTTCCTAAAAACCCTGAACTTATATGTGGGACAAAGGGTGTGTGTGTGTGTGTGTGTGTGTGTGTGTGTGTGTGTGTGTGTGTACACATATATGTGTATACATTTATATATGCATGTATATACCTACATACTTTAGATATCAAAATGTGAATATCTGAAAATGTTAGCTAAATTTATAGTAGAGAGATTATATGCTAAAAAAAGTCAGTCCTGGTTTTGTGGGTATAACTCAGTGGTAGTACGCATGCTTGGCATGAGGTTTTGGATTCAGTTTGCAGCATCAAAAATCCAAATAAGTAAACCAACAGTAAAATCAATGCACAGATTTAAGACATAGAAGTATTGTATGTTTGGGTCATGTATAAAAAATTAAAATTATACTCTTTTTGAAAATCATTTTCCAATGATCCTATGGAGAGATGTTACTGCTTGTGTTTCCAGATTCTTGTGAACACTCAGTTGAGTGGCATGCTTAGTGGTCGGGGATTAGTGGTACTAAAGTCTTGTAATTGTGGGAGAGAATGATTGTCCCTAGGCCGCTGAGAGAGTCCTGGTGTCTTCTGACAAAGATGTTGGTGGTCTGTGGGAAATAGAATTTTAACTTATGATTGAGCAGGTTGAATCTTATTGTCAAACATACTGAGTTGCTTACTGAAACATTATTTTAAAACAGTTCAGTTTTTACATAGAAACAATTTGAAGAACCATCATGTGGGACACCTGACCCTGAATTGAATTGCCCACCAAGTAGTGTATTTTGCAAAATATGGAGGCAATGAGGCTGGACTCTCGAGTTAGTCTGAGTTTAAACATCATTTCTCTTTCATAGCTGTATCATCTTGGTCCATTTGCTTAATCTCTTTGTGCTTCCATTTCTTCAGTGATGAAATTGCAACAATAATAATATTTTCTGTCAGGGTTGTTAACAACATTAAGGGAGGTAACTGCTGTAAGCTTCGAACAGAGTAAGCCTCTAGAAAAGACTATATTGGATCAGGCACCTCAATTCTGCTGTGATAGAAGATTAAAACAACCTTAAAGCTCCAAAAGAGAAGAAAAAGTTTTCTATGTGAAGTTGAGTCATTATTACATAAGATAAATATGAAAGAATTCCCAGTAGAGGCTTTGTGTCCACATTTGCACTTGACACTTTAGGTCACAATGATGGCAGAACTTGGAAGGATAAAAAACAAAACTGTAGGTGATGCATCAGTGATGGGCTAAGCTTCTAGCCCTTCTTTCGCTCAGGATAAAGTCTGACTCAAGACTCCAAAACAGATTCTCCAGCAGAAGGAATCAATTAAGACCCCATACTGTGGTTTTTATTATTTGCATAAATATGCTCATTCCTATAAATTTACAATCAAGAATTTACATAGAAGCTTATATGGAATTGTGCATAGACATAGGGTTTTATAGTGAGTAAGAGATCACAGGGGAGAAGGACCTGGCAATCAACTCCTGAAAAATCAGTCATTGAAAACCCTATGAGAATTGCTATGAGTCGGACTCGTCCCAACAACACCTAAAACCAAGAAACAAGAGGACGCAGAGTACTGTGGAGCTGGTTGTGAGTGCTAAGGTTACTCCTTCTCCATGTGCACATCACCCTTTGAGATTCAGATTACTTACTGAACTATGGGAATGATAATAACACCTCCTTAGGTAGTTGTGATAGCTAAGGTGATATACTGGGTACATTCTACAGTGGAGTACCTGACAGAGGAGGAGGAGGAAATACTGTTATCAGGCAAGCAGCCTGTCTGTCTTCCTGCCAAATTGGTTTCTCTGAATGCTGATAAGTCACTTATCAGGAAAAATTAAGAGAAAGCAGAAAGCATATGAAACAAATACTTTTCATGTACAGTATTTTCACGTGTTTACTGTTCCTTAAAATTTGTTTTCTTAAAAAATGCCTCAATGGATAATTTTCACTTTGAAGCATTATTTCTTAAAGGGAAAACAAAGGTTAGATTAGATTATGGTTTTATTCAACAATCTGTTCCTTCCATCCATCCTAAATTCATTGATCCATTTTATTTTCTCTTATGAATGATTGGATGAATCTTATTAGCCAGAATTCCTTTGTAGGTTTTTAGGATTATTCTCTGTAAGAAACTTTATGGTCCAAGAAATACTTGTGATGTTCCTTATTTAATTATTTCTGTATAAACTCTGGAGTTGAAGATATTTCTGGAATGTGTATAAAATAAACAGTTAATAGTGTTAACTCTACACAGATGGAAGAAGCTGGTGGCTGGAGAGTACCCATTTCTTATGTCTATAAAACCAAGCAGTAGATTAAGTGATCAGGGAAATAAAGCATAACAATTTGATCAGTCGTATTCAAGAGTGTTGATTTTGACCCACTTAAACATATGGCAAATTGTTCTGGATTTGTTTATCTAAAAATGCACCCATGAGACAATCCTATATAAATAGGTATGTACACACACACACATAAACTTGAATTTGTATGTTAGTAGATATGTGATTTATGTATGTATCCAAAGGTATTCCTATACATTTGCTTGTCATATGTACTTTATTATTGATTAATTAGAAAGCCTATCTGATATTCCATAAAATCAGTTGTTATAAATTCCTGAGAAGGTTTATCAATTGTGAAGTACATTTTTCATTCTGTTGAAGCAAGACATCTGAAATAGAATTCAATGGTAGGTTGCTTCATTGTTGTTAGAAACAAGAGATTCTAGGCCATTTGATGGGTATGCTCTGAGGGTATTTTGCATAATATCTGGCTTTGAAACCAGCTTTGGATCCTGTCTAGTTCATTCGGCTCCCCTCCCAGGTTTCCTGATCAGAAAATTGAAGGCCAGCTGCTGCCTGTCATTAGGAAGCTTAGTGAAAGTCAACATGGAGCTGGAAAGTGCCTGGGGCTGTCGGCGGGGCACTGCCTACACTCTAGCTAAGGGGTAACCTGGAGAAGACTGTGCTCATGCTGCTTAGGACTTGGCACATGATCAGTTCCAGAATATATTTTTGCTATACGTCATTTCTGTGAACTTTTTGAAAAAAGTTTAGAAAAAAGAGAATGGTCATTCTTTAGTTTCATCTAAGCCTTATTAAGGCTAATTTGTGTCACTTCTTAAGGCTGTCTTTGTGTCCCTCTAAAGCTTTGATCCAATCATCTCCCTGCCATTTTCTGTCCCTAGAGAGATCCAAGTACTCACCAAATCCTCTTGATGATATAGTAAGGCCTCAAGGAATGATTTATTTATTAACCTCTCTTAATGAGGATAATTGTGTTTACCTTGTTGCCTAGTCATCCAGTGTGATGCCTTGGTCTGTGGTCCTACATATATTATACTTGTCCATATATGCTAAATTGCTGAACTATCTGAAATTACTGTTTTGACTGAATGATTTCTTCTGGCACTTAGATTACTCAGGTTGTCTGTATGCTGGACATTTTTAATTTGTTCTTGTATTAAACCATTTCATACAGTATCATGTTTTTGTTTAGCACGGCCTTTTGAATGAAAAGAAAATGCTGACATTTGAATGAAAAGGCCATAGGCCTTAGGAAATGCCAGAGGAATTCTACAAATACCCTTTCTCAGTGGCCTAGACGACTGGGATCTAATTCTCCCTGGGCAGCAGATGGAGGTGGTAAAAACTGAGCTTTTAAATGGCATGAGTCTCTAGTTACAGGGCTTGGTGCTATGCCATGCAAACAGCCCTGCTTTTTTCCAGCTTGCAGCAAGAATGGAAGCCAGCTTGCAGAGAAGACTGCCTCTCAGGAAAAAGAATACAAATCACCCTTGGGTGTCTAGAAATGATCAGAGTTTAATAATGGATCTGTTGAAAAGGAATGCTGCTATTTCTCTAAGGCTACTAATACACATTAACTGCAGTGTATGTGTGTATGTGTGTTTATCCCTTTGCATTTAAACAATATAAAACTGACTACATCTTATTCTGACACATTTACCTTCTATCTTTCTTTCCCTTGGCACATCTCTCTCTCCCCAAAAGGCAAAGGATTGTTTTTCTTTGTAATTTTTTTTGTGAAGGAGGGTGGGTGGGATAAGAGGTTGTGTAGAAAGAAGAGAAATCTGGCATCTAGAGCTTGTTAATTTCTCAAATGTTTTTCTTAATGTTTCACCTCCTTTCTTATGTCACTTAATTTTTATACCTTTACCATCTTGAGTATATGAAATGTACATTTATGCTGGCACAACTTCTGTCACATGGTGTTTAAACTAATTTTTGAGCAAAATTTACATAATTCATATCTGTCCTCATTTTCAGCAGTTTTTACTTAATGCCAATGACATGCCAATCATAATAAAATTGGTAGATTTTACCAAGTCCTTCCCCATGCTTGCTGTAGCAGCAATGAAAGTGGCCCTAAAGATTTTTGCTGCTTTTAGTAGAAGAATCGCTTACATTATCTCACACAAAGGAATTGCAGAAATCTTCTTTAATCATTCTTATCTCCCACAGAGGAGGTAGAAGTAGGGAGGAAGTATCTGGTCTGCTGTATTAAAAGTATTTGACATAGAGAAAAGAACAAATACTCAAAACTCCACAGTTATCTGTGTTAAGAAATAAGAAAAAAATAGTTTGGCCCTTCTAATGTGCCCAATTACTTTAACTAGTTTTCACTGACTTGTCAAAAATCCTATGTATGATGATGGTGTGCCAGCAGCAAGACTGGACAGAGTGCTGTACAGTAATTGATTTTGTTAGCTGAACATCTGGCAGAACAGCCTGGATATTTGCTTGGAAGGAATATTCCCCAACCAGAATAAGTTTGCTGTTGGGTTTTAGGGCACTAAAGTGCTGGAGCAGGGTGCTCTGGGCATAAAACACATAGATGGCAACAGACAAGTGAGTCAATGAAAGAAAATGAGGAAGAGATGAAATAGTTTTCCACATGGACTGGAGGTTAGACAGGTTTGGTTCTTCCCTGCACCCACCCCAAGATCTCCCTACTGGGATTCAAAATGGAAACCAGAAAATATCCAGTAGAACAATTGTTTTACTTTATACCATTTATAATTAGCTATTCTTTTTCCTTAAATGGAGTTTGGCTTTAATAAATGTCAGTAAATAAACTCTATTATGAGAAGAAAAGAATTCATTACCAAATTCAATACTTGCAAAGTGCTTCTATGGTACAGGATCCTACTGATTAGAATGCAGTACTGATTACGTTAAATGCTGTCATTTGGTTGCTTCTTTTTTGCGTAACATGTGTAGCTTGTGTATTTGGTGTGCTGTTGACTGGTTTAATTGTTTTTCTTATAAATGTGTGATTATAACAACAATGGAAAGTTCACAATGAGTCTTTCCTCACCTTAACTGGTTTTTCTAAGTGGGTATATTACAGCTTGTGCTTAGGACCATAAAATGTTGCTGTGGTTAATTTTGTTATTTATTTATTGCCAATGATCTCTTAACATTATATATTCTCTTGAAGGACATTAACAAAATAGTTGTACTAAACCTGAATGATAGACTGTGTTGGTGTGATCCCCTTATTTGTTTTCCTAAAACTGCAACAATAATTCATACTAAGATGTACTTCTCAATAGACTAAAATTGCATTGTGATAAGGACACATTGTTTCACCAAGAAAATGTCTGCACAGCAAAGGAAATAATCAACAGCATTAAAAGGCAGGGGATGGGGATATAACTTGGTGGTCTAGTGCTTGCCTAGCATGCACAAGGTCCCGGGGTCCGTTTCTAGAATGGCAAGACCCAAAACCAAACCAAATCAACAAACCCAACCACATAAAGGAAACATAGAGATTGGGAGAAAATATTGCAAACCGTATGTCTGATAATAGGTTAATATCCAATTTATATAAGAAACACACACAACTCAGTAGCAAAACAGAGAAAATCCCCAAGTAACTTGATTTTGAAAAATGTACATAGCACTTGAATAGACAGTTTTCCCAAGAAGGCATACAGATAGATGAAAGATACAGAAAGAGAAGCTCAACATGAGTTATCATTAAGGAAATGCAAGTCAAAAACATAATGAAATGTCACCCCATACCTGTTAGGTGCTACTACTCAAAATGCAAAAGATAACAAGTATTGGTGAGGGTGTGGAGAAAAAGGAAGCTTGGTGAACTACTGGGAATGTAAATTAGTACAGCGATTATGGAAAAAGGGAGGTTCCTCAAAAAACTAAAAATGGAACTACTCTATTACCCAGCAATCCCCAGCAATAAAAATAGTATCTTGAAGAAATATCTGCAGTCCCCTGCTCATTGTAACATTATTCACAGTAGACAAGATACAAAAACAATCTTAAATGTCCATCGATAGATGAATAAAGACATTAGGGCTCTCTCTCTCTCTCTCTCTCCCCCCCACCTCTCTCTCTCTCTCTCTCTCTCTCTCTCTATATATATATATATATATATATATATATATATATGTATCCACACATGACTGCAGCTGTAGCCCTGTGGCATCTGATCCCTTCAGATCTCAGAAGCTAAGCAGAGTCGGGCCTGGTTAGTACTTGAATGGGAGACCACCTAGGAACACCAGATACTGTAGGCTTGGTAGAAGGACTGGCAATTCACTCCCCAAAATCAATCTGCTATTGAAAACATTATGAACAGCATAGAAGCACTGACAATAGTGTTTCCCCTGTTGTATGTAGGGTCACTATGAGTAGGACACTGACTCAAGGGCACCTAACAACAACAACATATCCACACACATGTATGCACATATACATAATGATATATTTTGAGTATTATGTTATATATAGTATATATTGCTGTTAGGTGCTGTCAGGTTGGGCCTGACTCATAGCAACCCTATGTATAACAGGACACTGTGCTATCCCTTGCACTATGTCATTGCTTCTTACTTAGGTTTGAAGGGACTCAAAGACTAAGACAGAAAAACACTTTAATAGTTAACACAGAGTGACCACTCAAACAAGATTGTGTCATGTACAGAGGTAACATGAAGTACCATGACTAACTACTGAAGTGATGGATTTGGGTGGCTTTCCGTGGAAAACAAAGCCATGGCTGTGTTTGAAGGTGCAGAGACCTGAATTAGTTTGATTGGTTTGGGCATCCATGTGCAGTTTGGATTTTCCAGAAAGTAAAGTTGATGGGATAATGGAGTTGTTGGTAAAAGCAGACAGTAAAGGGTCTTATAAACAAGGATTAAGTACTTTTCTGTACACCATTGATTACATTTTCTGGGCTCCATGATCACTTTTTGTTCAACTAAGGCGCAATATGTTGAGAGAAATCCATGTTCATTATTGTTCTAAAACTGATTATTTTAAGTGGGCTCAAGGTAAACAGTGATGTCTAACATAGGATGTGAGAAGCATGGAGAACTCTTTCAAAGGTGATAATAAGAATTCAATGGTATTCAGGGGTTGTCATGGTTAATCACGACTGTCAACATGACTGAATTAAGAAATGCTTAGAAAGTCAGAAAAACATTTTCGGGTGTGTCTGTCAGGGTATTTCTAGAGATGGTTAGATTGTGTCGACTCTGATCTAATGAATAGATTAATCCCTTGATGGAATCATAATATTATGGCATTCCTGGGAGATGGTAGAAAATAGGAGATGGGGCTTAGTTGGAGGAAATAGGTCACTGAGGGCAGATGTCTTTGGGACTGTCTCTTTCCATGGCCCCTTCCTTATTTCTCTTCTCTGTGCTTCCTGGCCACCATGATCTTAGCTGCTTTGCTCCCCTAAACCTTCTCTGCCATGATAGGGTGGCACCTCTGAAACTGTGAGCCAAAATACATACTTCTTCCCTTAATTTGTTTATGGTAGGTATTTGGTCACAGCAACAAGAAAGCTAACTAACGATGAGCATAACATAATAGTACTTTTCTTCAGCCTCTTTTTTTGAGATGAGCCTGGTACCACTAAGAAGGCATATTTCTCACTTCTCTGTGTTCATGTATCAGATTGTACTGGCTCATAGGAATTTGAAGATTTCTTTGCCTTTTTATCCCTAGTGCACGAAACAGGTACTTATTATAGTCATACTCTTTATCTTTTAGGTGTAGTCATTTTCCCTGACACAAAGAAAAACATCACTCTTTTATCAATTAAATAAAATTTTGACTGGCATAGTGATTACATATGCAATTAAATTTTAGAGAATCTCAGGTTATTCAATTGTATTTTCAAGAAGATTTTGATAGACATTTGCTCAAAATTCATTGAACAAATGTTGGGTATAGGAAACTGTCTTGGGTCCTGGGGATGTTGTTGTTGTTAGGTGCTGTCCAATTAGGTCTGACTCATAGCAACCCTATGTACAACAGCACGAAACACTACCCAATTCTGTGTCAGGCACATGATTTTACTTAGTTTAAGCCCATTGTTGCAGACACCGTGTCAGTGCATCTAGTTGAGGGTTTTCCTTTTTTTCGTTGACCTGTCACTCTCCCAAACATGGTATCTTTCTCCAGGAATTTTTCCCTCCTGACTACATATCTAAAATATGTAAGACACAGTCTACCAATCATTGTTTCCAAGGAGCATGTCAGTTGCACTTCTTCTAGGACAGATCTGTTGGTTCTTTTGGCAGTCCATGGTACATTCAATATTCATCTTGAGCACTATAATTCAGAACACCCATTCTCCTGTCTTCTTTATTCAATGTCCAGCATTCACAACCACATGAGGTGACTGAAAATACCATGGTATGAATCAGGTGCACCTTCCTCTTCAATGTGACATCTTTACTTTTCAATACATTAAAGAGGGCTTTTTCAAAAGCTGTTCCCAATGCAGTGCATCTTTTGATGTCTTGATGCTTCCACAGATGTTGATTATAGAACCAAGTAAAGCAAAATCATGGACAACTTCAATCTTTTCTCCATTTATATGAAGTTGCATACTGATGCAGTTTTAAGAATTCTTATTTTATTGATGTTGAGGCACAATCCATACTGAAGGCTATGTTCTTTGATTTTCATCAGTAAATGTTTCAACACCTCTTCACTTTCAGCTAGCAGAGTTATGTCATCTGCATAACACAGGTTATTAATGAGTCTTCTTCCAGTCATGATGCCACATTCTTCTTCATCAAGTCCAGCTTCTCAGATTATTTCCTCAGCATAGAGATTGAAGTGGTACTGTGAAATGATACAGCCCTGACTTGCACCTTTCCTGAGTTTAAACCAGGCAGTGTTTCACTGACCTATTTAAACACCTGTCTTCTGGTCCGTGTACAGATTCCTTATGAATACAATGAAGTGCTCTCGTATTCCCATTCTTCACAGTGTTATCCATAATTGGTTATGATCTGTACAGTCAAATGCTTTTACATAGTTGATAAAACATAGATAGACACTTTCTGATATTTTCTGCTTTTGGCTAATATCCATCTGACATCAACAATGATGTCCCTGGTTCTAGGCCCTCTTCTGAATCCAACTTGATATTCTGACAGTTCCCTGTCTATACACTGCTGCAGTCACTTTTGAATGATCTTTAGCAAAATTTTACTTGCATGCGATATTAATGATATCACTCAATAATTTCCACCTTTAGGGGTGCTGGGGATATAAAAATCAAATAGATCCTTTCTTGTCTTAAATGACTTCCAATTTCTATGTATGTAAGCAGTGGAAATGGAAGAAGAAAACAGGATTGTGCAAAGTACAACAGAATGAAGCAGCATTCAAGTAAGCTTGAGTTGCCTGGAAAATGTTGACAGACGAGGTAACATTTTACCTGGTTGAAAGATAATTTTCATGTGAGCATGTTAGAGATGGATTGGGTGCACTGATGTTTAAGGTGACTAGTCTTAGAGGGGAGAAAGAAAGTATTTTATAGGTCTGAACAGTTGGAAAAAGGGGAAGGCAGGAACAAGGTAGGTACAGCTGGAATAAATTTATGAGGAAGTCTGAGCACTGAAGAAGTGCATTCCTGATCAACACTGTGTTTCATTTGTATAAAATTTCATGTCACTATCCTGTAAAATTAAAAAAAATCTACACATATTTATTGTGGAAAGCTAGGATATTCTTTGTAGAATGTTATCTTTAAATACTTTACATGTGCATTTTCACCAAATTTATGATGTTATATTACAATATATTTGTCAGTGTGAATTCTCATTTCTTAATAATCTATTTTTTAAAAAATATGTTAAGGATTAGTCTATACCACTATTTTAACTGATTGAATAATCAGTTAATCAATTTGTATAAATGTGTTAACTATTTCATTATTGTTGAAAATTAAATTGTAACCACTTTATTTGTGACAATTATGCATTCCACTATTGAAATTCTTCATAACAAAACATTTGATAATATTTCAACATATGCTTTAGTTTTAAGGATAAAATTGCAGAAGTGGAATTGTCAGATTATAACTCATGCATATATTTAAGGTTTTTTAGTAGTACCTATTTTCCAGAAATCTTTGTTATTTTAAACATGAATTTATTTTAAGAAGCTCATTGAACTTCTTATACAGAACTCTGCATATATTTAACCAATCTGGTGAATTTGAACATATGCATATATCCATTAAACCATCATCATAATATAAGTAATAAAATACACCTCTTATCTAAATCACTTACTTATAAGGTTATTTATTAGGATCAGCTAATGGTGATTCTGTGCCTGCAGCCATACCACTGTGGTGACCATTCCATCAGATCTCAGAAGCTATGTAGGGTCAGATCTGGTAATATTTGGATGGGAGACCGTCTGAGAACACCAGGTAGTATAGGCTTGAGAGAGGAACCTGACAACCCACTCCCCCAAACAATCAGCCATTAAAAACCCTATGCATAGCAGAGAAGCACGACAATTGTGTTTCATCTGTTGTACATAAGGTTGCTATGAGTCAGACATGGACTCAACAGCACCTAACAACAACAGTGCTGAGTCTATCTATTAAAGTATAATTTGCATACCATAAAATTGTTCATCACTTCCAAAAGTTAACCCAAAGTCTCTTTGGGCCTTTGTTTGTTTTTGTGTTAAGAACATTTAACATAACATGTACTCTGTTAAGTTTTTTAATTGAACAGTTATGGTTTTGTTAACTATAAGTGGTTTGTTCTACAGCTGACCTCTAGTACTTACTCATCTTATACAACTTAAGCTTATTACCCATTGATTATATATATGTATATATGTATATGTATATATGCATATACACATAGATATATGTATATGTATATATCTATGTGTATATGCATATATACACACACACGCATACATACACACACAAAGTTACACTAATTTACAAAGTTCTAATACTTTCCTCACATTTTCTTATTTCTTTGAAAATTTTACTAATCAAAGAGACCTCTTAATTAGGTTTACTTCTCTAATAAGATGCTGTGAGTTACATTTGAGAGATTGTAAATTTTTAATCTGGCTTAGTTTCCAGTTTGTATGATGCCAAACACATACAAAATGTGAGCAGAAGAGAGCAGGAAGGTATGCTAATGATTATCCAGATTTTAATCTAATCCTTTCTCACTATGAATAGAAGGTCAATTTACAGAAATGTTTTGTCATTAGGCCAATATAGCAGCTTTTTAATGATTAAAGAATCCTGTCAGGTCTTTGAAAAGCTACACAACATCATAGATTTTCTTCTCCTTTGTAGCCATGATTGCTGTCAGAATATGTTTAGAAACATTGATGCTTAAGCAAATCTGTAATACATGTGGTCAAAGTAATGTAGCATAAATCTAAGTTTACCTCAGGGACTGCAAAAGTAGAGTTGTGATGTTCTTGCTTAAGTATTTAGTACTTGTGCCAGATCTAGGCAGTATTGGTAAAGTTTATCTTTAGCCTTCATATATCTTTGCTCGACTCCTTTCCATATAGGAATTACTGATGTATAGGTTTATGCCTGTAATCTATTACTAACCACTTCCCCACTACTACTATGTTCTCTTTTACTGAAGTTTCCAGCCCAGGACTTTCTGCCCTTCTTGACTCTCTCCTCTCTCCTGTCTCCTCTCTCCAACCCATCATGGTCACCTCCAGGTCTTCCCCAAGCTGAAGATCCCACCTCTGATGCAAGAATTGGGTGGGGCAATGGGGTATGTGTTATTCTGATTAAGGCCACAATGTAGATATGGCCATAAGATCAGCCCAGGAAACAAGAGAACTTAGCAGAAACATACCAAGTGTATTATCTCAGAAGGGGGAAAAACACATCATAAATCAGGGGATGGGTTTGTGTTTTGAGAGCTAAAGGAAAAGCATTCATTTTGGATGGTACAGCTGGGGAGAAATATACAGAAACTTAGAGATAAGTGAGGTTTATCCCAGAATCAGTGATGATGATGGATAGGGATACAAATCCAGTTCAAGACTGCTATGGCCTGGATCTGGCTTCTAGTATTATTATAATTAACTTTTCAGGTGTTTTCACATGTACTGGGGCTTAAAGTAGCAGGCTTTTGCCTGAAATTCTATAATACATAACAACCAATAAGTAATTTGTTTAGTAGTTAGTTTAGAAATACATTCCTAACCAGACAATGCTGGAAAATAGATGCAAATAATTAGCAATCTTTCCCATTCATTTAAATATCCCAGGACTCTTCTTAGCTTTCTTTGTACCATTTTCTTTTTGAAATTCTAATAACAACTAGCTCTTCTGTGTCTACAACTACTCCACCCGGGTATCAGATCTGGTCAGGTCTCAGAAGCTAAGTAGGGTCCTTGGTTAGTACTTGGATGGGAGACCACCTGGGAGCACCAGGTGCTGTAGGCTTGGGTAAAGGACCTTGCAGACCACTCCTGAAACAATCAGCCATTGAAAACCATATGAATAGCAGAGAAGCACTGACAATAATGCTGGGCATGGCACAGTGTTGAATATCTCTGTTGTCTGTTGTACATAGGGTTGCTATGAGTTGGACCCAACTTGAAGGCACCTAAGAAGAATAACAGCCCTTAAGTAGTACTTGGCATGGCAGTGCCTGTTTTGAGTGTGTTTTTCCTCTTTTTTTTCTGTACTGGGAATTTGAACCCAGGGCCTTGCACATGTTAGGCAAGTGTTCTACTACAGAGCTGCACTCTTAGCTCCTTTTATATATTTTATTTTGAGACAGAGTCTTGCTAAGTTGCACAGGCTGCCTCTGGTCCCAAACTTGTGGTCTTCCTGCCTCAGCCTCCTGAATCATTGGTATTGCTGATGTGTGCCATGGTACCTGGCTTATTTTTGAGTGTTTTTTATGTGTTTTAACTTGTTTTATCTTCACAAATCCTCTATAATGTAGGGAGAATTATTATCCCCATTTTGGATAACTGAAACACAAAAGGGGTCAGTGAAGGGTCCTGGGTAATATAGCTGATGAATGACAGTGTTAGGTTTTGAAACTAGCACGGTGGCCTGAAAGACTCTTGTACTCTATGACTGCTAGACAATTGTCTCAACTAACGTATTTCTTTTGATAACTTAAAAGAGGCTTTATGATGGCAAGATTCCAAGCTGAGTATAAGGGAAGGCTATCACTATTTTATATTTAGATATTGGCAGTATGCCTCCGTATATTTATTAAAGGAAACTATAGGCCTCCTAGGGAGCTAGGGTTTTAGCTCAGATGGTAGAATGTTGTTTTGCACTCTCTGAGGCCCTGGTTTTATCCCCAACCCTGAAAAAATTGGAGAATAACATGGCAACCCACTTCTGAAACAATCCTTATGAAATAATCAGTCATTGAAAATCCTATAAATGGTAGAGAAGCACTGATGTAGTGCTGGGTATGGCACAGTGTTGGGTCGAGTTTTGTTGTGTTGTGCATGGGGTCACTATGAGTGGGACTCTGACTCTATAGCACCTAACAATAATAGACCTTCTTGATCATCTGAAGGATCCATTGGTCATTCAACAGATATTTACTGTTGTCTTATATATGCCAGGGTGATAGAGATACAAAGATGAATAAATTATTTCCATTCTTTAAAAACATGGATTGAGTCATTCATGCCAACAAGTAAATTAAACTACAATTTTATTACATTGTTATAGAAGTATGAGCAAAATCATATAATCAAGCATTGTTAATAGAGCAGTGATCTCTATTGGGAGATAGCTGAGACTTCACTGGTTAATGTTAAAGTGGGACTGAAGGGTTAAGTAGACATTTTTTCCTGATCAAAAAGAGGAAAGAGGATTTTAACTGAAGAGACTATATGAGCGAGGGCACAGTATCATAATAAGGCTAAGATTATTTTGGAATAAGGCAAGTTGGATATATCAAGAGCCTGTGGCTCATAGTGAGGAGAGGTAAGAAGTGAGAAGGGTTTCAGAGATCTCTCCGTGCCGAGATGAGGCAATTAGGCTTGCATTTTGTAGATCTGGGAAACTTTAATAAGTTTTGATGCAGATGAGTCAAAAGATTTGTTTGATAAGAAAATTATGTGATAGGCTATTGGAGAATAGATTGCAATGTGAGGCACATTGGTTATGAGACTTAGAAAATTGTAAGCCAGAGGTTTTGAAAGCTAGAGATCAAGCAGTGTCTGTGAAATTGGAGAAGAGGAATTGAATTTGTTAGGTTTTTCTCAGATAGAATTGACAAGATTTGATAAATGATTATAGGTAGGGGGTGAGGTACATTGAGGAACAGTATCTTTGAAATTGCCAGCTTCTAAGATGAGTTATATATTCAAGGTCAGTATCTTTAAGTGCTGTACTGTCAGAGCTCAGCCCAGGCCCGGTAGAGGTCAGAACCTTGCTCAGACACCACGTGGGTATCAGGGACCCACTGAACCGGGTTGGTGTTATGACCGGTGGCGCCAATGAAGGACCTCGGGAGACCTTCAGTGGGAAAACAGGAAAGGAAGGTTTATTGGGTGCTCCCCAGGTGGAGTGCAACAAGCAAGCAACCCCTAAGAAAGTGCTATAAGTGCTGGTTCTAAGCCTGCAGCATATGCTACAGGCTGAGTGCTGGAACAGCTCAGCCTTAAAGGGACAGCCACAGCAGCTGGTGTTCTGTTGGGCTGGAGATCAGTTGGCCTTGACTCTCCCAGTTCGCCTTCTCTGCCTCCCTCCTTCCCAGGGATGGGAGGAATTGGGAGGCTTTTTGTGTCTTGATTGTAGCCTTCAGTGCTTCAGGGCCCCTGGTCTTGACTGCGTTGGCTTGCTTGAAGAGTCCACTGGAGTAGGGAGTGCTGGTCAGGGTGATGGGGTTCAGTTGGCACTTGAGGGACGGTCAGAAGTGGTGGGGGGGAGGAAGTAGTAGGGGTGAAAGGGGGTCGGGAGCCCTGCTTATATAGGGTCCCGGAGGGGCACGTGACTGGGATTAGCCAATCAGGGCACACACCTACAGTTACTGCAGATAAACTGACATAACTGCCAGGTAGGGACAGTTATCTAACAAAAATGCCAAGGATAGCCAATCAGGATTAACGTAGTTAAGGCAGGCCAGGCTGCCTTAACTCTTTGCTCACTCGATGGGAGGGGCAGGTGTGAGTGAGTAAGATGTGGCCCTGGGGTCAACTAGGGGTCAGCCCCTCAGGCTATTATGAGGGACCCTAGTTATGGGGTAGATTTTAAAAATCCCCAACACTGTACCAAAGATCTGCATTATCAACAGAATTTTTAACAAGGCAGAAGTTTACTTGTCTATCAAACACTCCAGGTTTAATAATCCAGGAGTAATATGGGTTCTGCAGTGTCTCAGATACATGTGTATTTTTTTCTTGATGCTCAACATTGCCTCAGGTGATGCCCACATCCATCTGCTTGAAGTGGTCTTAACACTGACAGTATTAGTTCCATTGTCAGTAAGTTAGGAAGGGGCAAAAGGTAGGAGGATCATAATTTTGTAGTCTGCTCATGTTCTCAGTCAC
The DNA here is from genome assembly GCA_007922755.1 of Pedetes capensis. Taxonomy (NCBI): domain Eukaryota; kingdom Metazoa; phylum Chordata; class Mammalia; order Rodentia; family Pedetidae; genus Pedetes; species Pedetes capensis. Next base: position 30,987 of record VMDO01016537.1, read on the forward strand.
ATATTCACTTTAGGAGTAAGTAACGTGGGAAGTATAGTCTTTATTATGGGTGGTCATGTAACCAGCTAACATGGGAATTTAGTTCTTGAAGAAAGAGGGATGGATATTGAAGTAGTAGAACAGATTTGGGGACACATGGGGATACAATAAATTCCATTTTTGATGTATCAAATTCTAGGTGTCTGTGAGACTGACTCATAGCTATATCCAATTATTGTTGTTTTTGTTAAGTGCCTTTGAGTTGGTGTGCAACTCATAGTGACCCTAAGTACAACAGAAAAAAACCCTATTGTCAGTGCTTCTGTGCTATTTGTAGGGTTTTCAATGGCTAATTCTTTTTTCTGGTGGGGGGAGTGGGTTGCTGGGTCCTTTGCCCAGGCCTATAGCACCTGGTATTCCCAGGTGACCTCCCATCCAAATACTAACCAGGTCCAACCATGCTTAGTTTTAGAGGTCTGAGAGGATCAGACATCACAGTGGTAGGGCTGGAATATGTGGTCTGAAAGAAAGATTTTGGTCATGATGGAGAGATACATTTGGCAGGCATTGGCAATTTGAAGCTATATCAAAGGAACTGGGGAGGGCATTAATAGTGAATATTGAAGACTGAGAATAAAACCAAAGGGGCAACACCATTGAGGAAGGGATAGGAGATAGGGGAAGAAATTAACCAGAAATTTTAAGAAGAAAGTAGAGGAGGAGATGGGCAGAGAAATAGAGAAGAATAATATTAGTATCCTCCTTCTAAGTTGTAGACTCACAACTTCATTGCATAGATTATCATGTCCATAAAAGTGAAAGCTACTCAACAGCTTCCTACCTCTAAAAAACACCTTCAAAATTCCCCATTGGTTCATTCACAATAGGTTTCAAACATGGTCTTGATCTGCTGTTCATATTATTCGTAGGAAGCAAAGACAAATGCAACATGAAGATTCAAAAAAAATTTGAAGCTCTTGGCTCTAAATTCAGAATTGAATAAGTCACTTTCTCACTTTCTTACAATAATTCACCATTTAACTTCTCAGCACAGTCAGCCCCAGCAGAGAACATTTACATATCATCTCAATATTATCTTTCATAATTTTTTTTTGTTTTTTACTATTAAGGAAATGGAATAAACAATGCTGAGAACATCCTGAACCTTCTGATGTTAGCTTTCTAGGATGATACACATTAGAATTGACTCCAAAGTATTTCCCTTAGGTTTTCATGTAAGCACAGTACTTCATGTTTATGGTTGTGTGAAAAATAAGGAAGGAAGTGCACTTTGGTCTGCACTTTGGTCTGTGGATTAATGACAGTGAGTAAGTGAAGACAGAAAATGCACACTGTTAACAGAGATTTTGATGATGAGCAGAAGTTGGATGGAAAGGCAAGACAGAATCTTCTATTAAGGACAAATCTATAAGGAATTAATATCATTCTTCCTCCTCTCCCTCCTCCTTCACTTTCTCCCTCTGTCTTTTCTTTCTGTGGGAGTTTTAAATGTATTTTTAGGCTAAGGGGAAGCAGCCAATTCAAAGGCAGATACTGAAAGTACAGGAGGGAGATGTTTAATATGTGGAGGAAATCTTTCCTATTGAAGATAGGAGTAAGGTATAAGAGTCTTTATTGGATAAGTTTAGAGATGGAATTTGAAGAGAAAAATTTGAGAGTTCCTATTTTTGACATTCTCTTTTTTCTCAGTGAATTGGAAAGCTGATGTACAGGCTGAGTATAATGGTGTGGGTGGAGTGAGGATTTAGGAAGAGTGAGAGGCCGCAGCAAGGTACATGAAAAGAAACTCACTGGGGATGAACATGATGAGGTAAGAATCACAGGAAGGGCCTGGTGGAGTCAGAAATTATCAGTTGTAAAACCAAGGGATAATTCTCTTTAGCAACACTTTCAATTACAAGCATTCAGGACAGACTAGACAATTCTTTTTCCAAGGTGAAGGGGTCGGTGGGTATAGCAGAAGGACAAAAAAGAGAGTGAATCAAGGATTCATATGGGCTAGAAAATTCAGGTAATAGTACTGACAGTGTAAAAAATAGTTCACTACAGAAAAAGTTTTGATCTTAAACATAATTGGGATCCAAGGATATATAGAAAAATATTACTACAAAAAGACATGCAAATGGAAGAGAGGTCTTTGGTGGGGGGGTGAGATGGGGGAAGAAGTGCACAAGAGGATAAGGGGGAACTTATCTGTGAAATGTACAACAAAATGTGTATATGGAAATGTCACAAGGAAATGTGTGTCAGAATGAAACACATTAAGTTGTACATTAAAAGTTTCCAATAAAAATTAAAAAAAAGAATTCTAGGGGAATTGATCAGAAATTCCACATTGGCTAGGAAAGTAAGTAAAGTTTGGAGTGAAAATGTAAAAGTGATAATAGCAATACAACAACAATAAAAACAAACAAAAAAAGATTCTCAGAAAGATGAAGAACACTTGAAATTATATGTACAAATACCTGAGTAAGACAATGAACAGATATGCTGATACAGAGCGTAGGACAGTGCTTAGCACAAACCCGTATTCTTTTTTTTTTTTTTTTTGTGGTACTGGAGGTTGAACCGAGGGCCTCACACTTGCATGCGTTGCAAGTGCTGTACCACTAAGCTGCACCCCCAGCCCATTTTTTTTAGTTTTTGAGATAGGGTCTTGTTAAGTTATAAAGACTGCCTCTGGTCTTAAACTTGCGATCCTCCTGCCTCTGCCTCCCAGTCACTGGGATTATAGGCAGATCCTCAAGTCATATTCGTTAACTACATAATGTTTTCCCCTTTTGGAACCATAAATTTATTCTTACAAAGTTGTGGATATTTTTCTCTTTTTTTGGGTGGGGGACATTTTCAGAAAAATAGTTCTTTAGAATGATATTGAGAGGCAAATTATGCATTAGATTGTAAATTGCTTTTTACTTTCTTTCATTTTAGTTTGTGATAATATTAAATTTCTCCTCAAATTTATGAAGAGGTTACATCCTGATAAACCCATTGTTAATTGAAAATTTTGTCAACTGAAAATACATTTAATACACCTACTGAACCACCAAAGCTTAGGCTACTTTAAATAAGCTTAGAACGCTTACACTGGACAAAATTATCAAACAATATATTTTCTAATAAAGGGTAGAGTATCAGGTAATTTATTGAATACTGTACTCAAAGTAAAAAACAGAATGTTTGTATTGTCACTCTTTCACACTATTGTAAAGTCAAGAAAATCACAAGTTAAATCATATTACAAATTGGAAACCAATTGTAGGCTTAAGTTCATTTTTGTTCCTTGTGCCCTTAGTTAGGTAGCCATGTTTAAACTTTGTATGTAAACAGTGCTTTGTGGTAACATTCCAGTTAGTTGCAGGAAGTTTTGGTAGCTTATTAAGATTTATTCACTGTTTGCCCCAGAACTATACTCTTGCTTTAACACTGTGCTGTTACAGAAATAAACTTTGTTCCTTTAAATTCTAAATTTAAAGTCTTATTTAAAAGTATATCAGGTGGTACTCCTAGAAAGAAATACTGTGAAATGGTTGTTTGCTTCAGAAGTTCACCTCATATTGATATTCTTCATTCAGCTCTTATTGACAGCCATATTTAAATCAAGCTCAATTTATGAAGAATGGATTTAGGATTCAGTACCAAGGGGACATGAAAAAATGAGCTGTGTCTTGACTAATGATGAATGCTTTCAAAAGCAGTTCAGTTTTCTGTGGTGTAGAAATGTCCCTTAGGTACATGATTTTAAATAATATGATTCTGAAAACAATTTAAATAATGCCTAGCAACATGCCTTAAAGTCATCCATTCTGTTTTGTAATTAAACTCCCATACTCTTAGTTGCTGCATCTGTACAATGAAGGGAATCATCACAACATAGTTATGAGAAAATCATATGTCCTGTGACAGTTATCTGACTCCCTAAAAATATTAGCTGTCTTTTTATCTTGCTCACTTTCTGTTTCAGTAGAAGCTTCAATGAGTTATCACTGTATTTTCTCTCAGTAACAAAATCCCAGGGAACAAAGCTTCAGACCATTTGGTTGTATTTGTACAAATCCAAGTAAGTAGAGTAGGATAATAGTTCTTTATTTCAGCATATTAACTTATGTTGGGACTTCTTTATCTTGTTCTCTTTGCCCTCTAAGATTAAAGGTAATTTGTATTGAGAATTCTTTAACTTGCTCATTTTGTGCTCTAAGATTAAAGATATCATCTTTCTCTAGAGGCAAACACATGAAAGATTCTTGCTTCTTGCATCTCTGATTATACTAAAAGAGTATATGAAAATATGGCAATAACTGACATTTGTCCCGAGTTCTTTATAACCTGTGATTTGGTTTCACATCCGTATTGGCTGTGATTCCACAGGCAACATTGTACTCATACAGCAGTGTGTTTCAACATCCAGCCACTATTTTACTTCTTTGGCTTTTTAAAACAGCACTTAATTTTTGCTTCCCTGAATTTGTTGAGTTTCAGGTCTTCAGAGATTCCTTCTGAGAGTCTCCACAGGTAAATTGAGTTGGCTGGTAGTGGCTCATAAAATACTTTGTATTTTGTTCACTGAAATGTCTTTCTCATGGTACACAATAAATGGTGATTTGTTTCAGAAGGGAGTTAGTGATTTCAAGGGACTTGCAAATGGGTGAGAATATTAGCCATCTAAGCTACAGGCATTTTACACTGAATGCCAAGGAAGTAGCCATGCTGTTCACTTGCAGATGGCAGTGTCTAAAATAATCATGTGGTTTGGTCTGATATTTTAATGTTTTTAAACTTATTTTTATTGTAGTAGTGGGGATTTGTTATTGTTGTTAGGTGCCATTAAGCCAGTATCCAACTCATAGTGACCCTACCTACAACAGAAGAAACACTATTGTCGGTGCTTCCCTGCTATTCATAGGGTTTTCAGTTGCAGATTGATTTTTGGGAGTGGGTTGCCTGGTCCTTCTCGTAGTGGGGATTTAGATGCCTCTTTTTCCTTCATATTTGATTATCCTCTGCTTACCTTTCTTAGTTAATTATCAAACTATTAGTCTAGTTTATTTCTTTACTTTTCTGCTAGAATGTGAATAACTGCAGGGGAGAAAAAAAAAATATATATATATATTTTTTTTTGCCATAGCCCTGGAACCTAGCATGTAGGAAGTGCTCAATAAATAGTTACAATTTTTGAGTTATATGTATATGTGTGTGAGTTGCAGGTTAAGGAAATCCATATGAAAGCTTTATTGTCTTGAACAATAAAGGAATTTTTCTCAATCATTTAGGCTTGAATTGATCAAGACTCCTACCACATCTCTCTGCACTTCCTTTAGTTCATTATATCTTGTGTGAAAAATTTACCCTTATGGCAGCGTATTCAAGGTAGTAAAATGGCTGCAATATGTTAGGGTAACAGAAAGAGTTTGTGTCCTAAACCACTAGGAGCAATCCTGAAAGTCACTCAAAATGGACTTCTGTTTAAGCCACAAGCTGTCCTCGAAGTAATAATAGGTCAGGCATAGAATATATTGGTTCATTTTGCCAGGATTTTGAGTTCTACTTCTGAAAGCTGGTTGGATTCAGAAGACTAAGCAAGCAATAAAAAATATTCACTGCAATTAATGGGTGGAATTCCCAGTCTCTAGTCCATTTCAGTAAAGTGTAGGGAAATTAGATTATATGTTTTCAAGGTTACTTCTAAAGAAATCTGAAGGACACTACTCTTTCAAACACAGTTTCACAAACATGTTTACATAAGCATATTTAAATCTGTTAGTAATAATTCATAATTGGTGAAAGTCTGAGACTTTAGCAGAAGTTATAATGGACAGTAATCTTCATACTGCAATTTAGGAAGAATCTCCTGTCACACAAAACTCCCATCAGCCCCTCTATTTAAATCAGTGAAGAATATTAGTCTTCAAGAAGGGATGAATCTTTCTTTTATAATGGGAAGTTGACTGAGTAACTGCATAAATGACAGCAAGCATGGAAAAGGGAAAATGAAGGAAAACAAAATTGGCAGGCTCAATTTTGCCTACAGCTATCACTGATGTTTCTGACTTCTTAGAAGCTTGATTTTGTGTATGTGTTTACATTTTGAAAGATAGATGAATCATTTTCCTTGGAGGGAGGATTATAGCCAGGTAGGCAAAACCAGTATTGTGGGATGATGTTGACTGGCTGTAAAACTTAGGTCTGATTATCAATGTTCATCTCCATCACAGTCTCACTTTGTTTCCTCTCAACCTCACACAGATCCTATTATCAGGTCTATTGTCTGATTAATCTCATATGGTCTTGCAGTATTATTTAGCTGTTTTCATTTGTATGTCTTGTCTCCCTAAACAGAATACAAACATTTTGAGAGAAAAAAAATTGTCTCACACTTTTTTGGACTTAACCCTAGCATGTTGTAGAATTGCCCAGTAAATAATTGCTGCTGAATAAATACTTGTGGGAATTGAATAAAACAATCTATTTCACAATGATTTGGGCCAAGGTGGTTGGGCTAAAATGAAGTGAGTACTGGGTTAAATTTTTTTCACTAAAAATTTATATTAAAGTGTAAATACATGAAAATAAGATGACCAAATAAGAAAGGAAATGTTTGAAAGACATTCAAAGGAACTGGAATTATTTGAAATTGTTTTCATTGCTTTTCTGATGCCAGATTTTTAATGACTGTCAAACAAAATAGATAATAATGGAAGACATTTTATGGATGTGTCAATGCATTTATATTTCTTCCATAAAATTTTCAAGATATAGACCTACTATAATGTTATTCAAACATTCTTCTTAAACAGATCCAAGGAAATGAGGAAAGATGGCACAATATCATTATTGTTTCCATATTTGTTGGTGTAAACAATGAAGTCCTTGTATTTTATGAACAGTCAGCCTATAATGTCTGCCAGAAACCTTTTAAAACAAGTCCTCATTAGAATTAATCACAAGTGTCAGTTAAGACAGTATTATCCTTTCCATGTAATTTAAGCAGACTATTACATCCTATGTGCAAAATATTTGCTTTGTTTTAGATATAGAGTTGGACCATAACAATATGCTAATAAAAGGAAGAGAATCATTTGGCCTTGCTGAGTCTCCAAGTGCAAAGCAGCTGGGGTCGCACCCTCTTACATATAGTAAAAATATTTTCTAGTTTTTTTCCTTGATTATCCCTGCTGGTAGCAACACATCACACAGGATGAAGTACTCCAGGGTGAACTGAGAGTTCTCCGTTTTATTCTATCTCGTAGTTTGTCAACCTCCACCAATCCTCCCTTGGAAAATACTGGCTACATCCTTTTCTGGTATGCAGTGTTATATAAGAGGAATACCCTGAGATGGGTAATTTGGCTCTTTCTCTAGAAATGTTATGACCTCAGATTGGTCACCTAATATTTCCTGGTCTCAGTTTCCCACTTTATAAGGATCTGCCTGATCAAATTCTGTGAGTCCCATGAAAACATTCTAAGTGTCCTTTTGATATATGGTACTTGGTAGTGGTAATAATCTTTTGTATGATGCCTCTGTCTAAACCTCTGACTCCTAAAACTAGACTACTAATCCCCATGCATATACATTTTCCTGAAGCACTGTGTTATCTGCTCACAAAACCTGCAGTAGTAGTTATTTTGTGATAATTTATAGAGTTTTACACTTAATTTGTTTCATGTTTCTATACACTGGCATTATATTTTAAACAAACACTCAGGTGCTTTCTGTGACCTCCCATTGAAATTTCACTCATTGCTATGGTTTGGATAAGTGTCCTCAAACGCCCATGCATTAAAAGTTTGGTCCCCAGCCCATCCACGGCACTGCTGGGAGGTGGCAAAACCTTCTAGAGGTAGGGCTAGTAGGAGTTCTTCTGACCGCTATTGCATGCCGTGAAGGGGCTTGTGGGACCCTGTTTTGTTCCTCTCTCCATTTTCCTCTCTCTACCATGAGGTGAATGATTTGACTTTACCACATGCTTTTCCCATGATATGCTGACTTGCAACTTGTCTGAAAGGAGATGGACCTGTGGCCAACCAACAATGGACTGAAACCTCCAACACCATGAGCCAAAATAGACCTTTTCTCTCTATGCTGATTGTTCATTAGAGCAACAGAAATCTGAATAATACATTCATTAAACTTGCCTTTAAGACTCCTCAGCAACCTGGTCTCAAGTTAAGTTCCCACTTCAGTTCCTGTTAATCCAGTAGTTCCAGACCCTGGCTGCACATCAGTATAATCTGGAATTTTCCCTACATGTTAAAAAATTCCAGTGAGGAACTCCAAGCCTTTGTTTTTCTTTCTAGTTGATTCTGACAGTGTGAATGAATCCAATATTAAACAGTTGAGGAGCATAACATTTACCTCCCAATGACTTTGTTATGAGATGTTTAAATTTGTCCACACCATAATCAACTAGGACAGTTATTAAAATATATACTATAGGGCTTACCTCTCTAATTTTTGACTTAGTACATTATAGGTAGAGCTTGAGAATTTGCATATTGACCAATTTCCCAGATAATGCTAATGGTGCTCGTATGGGGACCACATTTTGGGAATTACTAGCTTATGCTACTGCCTTGCCCTGAAATGCCATTTTGCTACCTTTTTTACTTACCAGTGTGTTAACCATTGCTCAGGTTCTGGCTTCACAGAATAACCTCGAGATCCCACATGCTAGGACTTCTTTTCTCATTATGCTGCTTAGCATTTTATTTCTGCCTCTCTTACCAAATTATCACATACTTAAATCAAAATTAGAGTCTATGATCCTTCAGGTCTTATTTCATTTCCTCTACAACATCATATCCTCATATCTGTATTGTAGTGATTGATACAAGAGAGTTCAGTGCATATTCTATCAACCACTTGAAAATTTCTTCTTCCATAATCTTTCTCTAAATTTTGCCCATGGTTTTACATCTCCACTTTCAAGGTGACTTTTATCTTAATCTCTCAAGATAATCTTGAGTAATAATTCTATTTAAAAATTTAAAAGACTCGGCTGAATACTATTTTCAGGAAGATATGCTATGGAGTCACTGATTTCATAGATATGCTAGTATTTGAAAAAAAATATTATTTTTTATTGGTCTACCTTTCATTTGCCTGCAGCTGTAGCACTGTAGTGTCCTATCCTGTCAGATCTCAGAAGCTAACCAGGATCAGGCCTGGTTAGTACTTGGACAGGAGACCGCCTGGGAACACCAGATACTGTAGGCTTGGGAGAATGACCTGACAACCTGCTCCCAAAAATCAATCTGCCATTGAAGACCCTATGAATAGCAGAGAAGCACTGGCAAAGTGTTTCACCTGTTGTATGTAGGGTCGTTATGATTCAGATACCGACTTGATAGCACCTAACAACAACAACAACAACCTTTGATTTAATCTCCAAGTTTTCCCTATCATATATCTGTATAGATAAATGGCTCCACTGTTGTGTGACATTTTGTTAAGACTCTTTGCTAATGGACTAATAAGTAGGAAATAGCCCTTGTGGTTCACTTAGAACCAGAATTTTAATGTTGGAAAATATCTGCCAGTTTATGGAATTCATTATATCTCACATTTATGCGGAAACAGACTAAAATGAGGTACAATAAAAGAGTTAGGTTGGTCACATACGAAACTAAAGATGGAGAGGTAATTCTGTGGTCTTGATCTTACCTTAGAATTCCCTGGAACCAGCTGGACTCTTTATTGAGGTTCAGAAATGAATTTCAAAGAACATCTCACATAGGTTTGGAACTATACTGCTTCCTGCCTCTGCAGCACTGAGAGAGGCAGGTTCTGCTAAAAGGTCTGAGAATGTGAGCCTAGCCTCCACATGCAGAGAAAAGCAAGGCACCTCTTTTTTATTTGAAAAGTGGGATATTTTAAGAGTTTATGTATATTATATCAAGATGTGTGTGATCTGTAAACCTTTAGAAATAAAATAGCCAAGAAAATAGATAAGTAAAAACTAAGAATGCAGTGTCCAATTTTCAGATATTTAAAGACTTTAAAAAACTAGCTTTGCTTCATAGTAATATGCATGTTTGCTAATTCTGAGTGTTTAGTAATGTTTATACTTTGATTTTAAATGTCAGTATGAAAATAGATGAGTTTAGTCTTGTACCTAAAAACTCAGAGAGTGAAAATACACATCAGAGAGTGAAAATAATAGCACCAAGGAACTCTGCAAGGCAGTCACTTCCAGCAAAATCTCTGCTCTCATGAGCAATTTGATTTTCTAGTTTTCCTTTTCTGTCAATAATCCATTTTGTGTATCTTTCCCCCTTGTCAAAAGGCTTTCTTCTTGAGTTGGAGAAAATTAGGTACAAGGCATAAATTTTTTTAGTTCTGGAGGAAAAGGAATTCTAATTTCAATTGTGTTTAGTGAGAATGAGCAAAATAATCAATTGCTAACTGTAAAGACTAGGTTTCTTTTCTCTTATAGAACATTATTTTACTTTAAAATACTAATTACTAATTTTTATTATAAAAGAAATATGTTTACATAGTAGAAAATCCAAGTACCATAAAAAAAATAAAATGAAAAGTTTCAGAAATCCCCTATGAATCACCAGTTCTAATCCCTGGAGACAACCCAGTTAATAGGATTTTGTGTATCTTTTTAATTTGTTGTCCATGTTGGGTGCCCTTGATATGGGTCCCACTCATAGCAATCCTAAGTATAGCAGAATGAAAAACTACACAACATTGTGCCATACACATGATCTCTTTATGTTTAAGCCCCTTGTTGCAGTCACTATGGTTCTTCTCGTTTTGAATCCTGCCACATCAGCAAAAGGAAGTCCCAAGAGCTTTACTCCATTTCCACATTAAGGTCAACTCTGAGGAGACAATTCTTCTCCAGTCATTTCATGAATGCCTTCCAGCCTGTGAGGCTCATTTGACAGTGCTTCTCTACTATTCATAGGGTTTTCAGTGACTAAATGTTTCAGGATTCCATATCCATACCACCCTGGAGTCCAGCCCCATCTGATCTCAGAAGCTAAGCAGGATTGGGTCTGATTAGTCCTTGGATATGAGACTGCCTGGGAATACCATGTGCTTCAGACTAGGGAGAAGGACCTGGCAGTCCAATCCTGAAGTAATAAGTCATTAGAAAGCCGATGAATAGCAGAGAAGCACTGACAATAGTGCCAGGTATGGCACAGTGTCGGGTAGGGTAGTATTTTGTTTTGTTGTACATAGGGTCTCTATGAGTTGGACCTGACTTGAAGGCACCTAACAACAATTATTTTGGGAATGGGCTGCTGGGTCCTTTTTCCTAGTCTATTTAGTCTGGAAGCTCAGCTGAAACCTGTCTGTTATGGGTGGCCCTGCTGGTGTCTGAATACTGATGGCATAGCTTTTAGCATCACAGCAACATGCAAGCCCCCACAGCACAAGCTGACAGACAGGAGGGGGATCTTTTTCATTTATCAGCTATATATTATACTTCTCTAAGTGTATATGTACATAATTATATATTGTTTTCTAGTTAGAATACATGTACACCATAAAGGATATCATATACATATTATAAGCAGCTTAGTTTCTATTGAAATATCTTAAAAGTACACACTTTAATATGAGCAGAAACTGCTAAAATAAAAACAGAAATAAATAACTGAAGATAGTTTATCAAATATGCTTTTTCACTTCTAATTAATAGTACTCTATACATTGGAAGAAAAGAGGACAAACTTCTCTTCATATTAAATTTTACTTTTTAAAAATTATTTTTTCTTTGCAGTGTTGAGGTTCAAACCTAGAGCCTAGAATGTGCTAGGCAAGCGGTCTACCCCTAAGCTACCCCACCAGCCCTTCTCTTCTTATTGTCTTATGTCAATTCATGAAGCTGGTTGGTATTCATTTACTCAATGGTGCTTCATCTTTTTCAAACAAAATTTAAATGTATTTTAATTGATACATAAGAAAATTAAAATTGTACATATTTATGATATACCATATGATGTGTTGATATCTGTAAACACAGTGTAATATTTAAATCAGGGTAAACATATCTATTTCCTCAAACATTTATCATTTCTGAGGAATGAAAACATGCAAAATCCTTTCTTACAGATTTTTGAAGTGTTCAGTACATTGTTGCTATCTGTATCCACTTTAATGTGCAGTCTGCATTAGAACTTCTTCCTGTATCTCCACCTTAGTACCCACTGATCAGTTTTCCACTTCTCTGCCTTGCTCCTTACATTCCCCAGTCTTTGTTAATCACCATTCTACTAACTTACTCAAAAATGGTTTAGCTCAGTTTGGTAGAATGCCACTTTGCACTCACTGAAGCCCTGCGTTTGGTCCCTAACACTGCAAAAAATGGCAGAAGGCCATGGCAGCCCACTCCCCAAACAATCCCCAAAACAATCAGCCATTGAAAACCCTATGAGAGTTGCTATGAGTTGGACCCAACTTGTTGGCACCTAACAACAACAAACTTATTCAGTGCTTTTTTTTTTTTTTTTTTTTTTTTTTTTTTTTTTTTTTTTTTTTTTTTTTTTTTTTTTTTTTTTTTTTTTTTTTTTTTTTTTTTTTTTTTTTTTTTTTTTTTATCCTGTACGTATTCTTGATGAGCTAAGAAGATAATGATCCTGGAAATATCATGCCAGGCATTTTGGATGCTATTTATTGATATGATTTCATTGTACATGTCTAATTTCAATGTTGAGTGGACTATTAAAAGCAATTGTTTTTAGAAAGATTTTCAGAAGACTACACCTCCTGAAATTATAATCTCTTAGTGGAAAGTACAAATAGGTTTTTATTGAAGTGTGACATACTTTCTGGAGAAATTATTTCATACTACAGTACTGTTCAAAACACTGTACTGCGTCACTTGAGTGGGAATATTGCCATTAATTGATTCTGGTTGTGGAAAACTCAATCTTTACAGATGCCTCCAGTAGTCACCTGCAAATTTTCAGAAAATAAGCAATTTTGAGTGTTTTATAGAGTGAATTTTGAATATCTGACCACCATTGGATAAATCTGTAGATTCATTAATTATGCCTTTCTTCCAGCAGAGGTGCTTATGATGGTAAATAATATGTTCTCAGAGGGAGACGGCTTATCAGGTTGCCCTTGCTTTTTGCAGGCTCTTGTATTCAGAATTCATGCTTCCTTATCTACCCTGGAGTCTGATAAGAAGCAGTAGGAGAGCCCAGGTATCCCTTTGGTGGTTTCAGGGTTGCCTTTCCTGTATAATTTGTCGTTATGAAGGAGGACATTTATCTAAACTTATCCCTCCTCCTTTGCAGATTCGTAAATCATCCCAACAGATTTTTAGAGCAAAGATTTTAGGACTTTTACTTTATAAAATTATAGTTTCCCAGAAATATTTGGATGTCTTGCATTCTTCTCATTTTAAAATATCACCCCCTGAAGTTTGAAAGGAGTTTCCCTTAGCAGCAGTCACCAAACTCTTATCTACAGACTTATTTTGCCAGGAGGAAGAATAAACTAGATTTCCTTTATTTGTTTCTTTTCAACTTGTTTGCATACTTTGCTCAGAAGAGAATTCTAAACAGTGCTACAAGTGGATTTTATACATATATGACTACTCTGCTATTTTAATTCATTCTACTTTTTTTAAAAAAAAAGAGATTTCAACAACTTTAACTTCTCTTTACCATTGTTTCTGATGTGTAAGCAAGCCAATTGTATTGGTGCATAGATGAGGAGCATTTGGAACCTTGTAGTAAAGGTTGAGTTCTGGGAAATGAGACAGTATTTAGTGTCAGGGTGGGATAAATAGCCTTTTACTTGAAAATCAGCTTCCAAAGACACGTGATGTCCTCTGTCCTTCAACATTTTTTTCTCTGGCCATTACTTCAGGTTTGCTTTATAGAGAATTTTGTTGTTAGGTGTCATTGAGTTGGATCCGACACAGAGTGACCCTCATAGGGTTTTCAGTGGCTGATTGCTTGGGGGATCTCTTCAAGAGTGGATTGCCACATCCTTCTCATGATAGTAGAGGGAAGTTCTTGGTGTCCCAGGAAGACAGGATCCTTCCAGCACTTGTGCCTCCATGCTTGCAGGTAAGGCTTGAACAGTAACACATGGAGGATTATTTTGCTTTATAAACCCTCACACAGTACCATCTGTTTTTATTTTTCATATGACAATTTACTGAAACTGTGTTACTTCTTTATGAAGTTGTTTTTTGTTCCCATTAGACACTTCCAAGTTTTTTCCCAAAGAAACCATTTATTTAACCACAAACAAAGTTTATATGACAGTTGCTAGTTCATTTAATAAAATTCAAGACATATCTGGGAGCTTGGTTTTCTGTAGCTCTTGTTGGGCTTCCTCTCTATAACATTAAATGTGGGATTATGTAATGGGGGAGAGTTGGCTTTGGATATATGAGGATGTGGGTGTTGCTACAGAACCTGCCTTCCTAAAACAGGTTATGTGGTTCTTTTTTTTTTTTTTTTTGGATTACTCGAGGTTGAACCCAGGACCTTACGCTTGCATGCTTTGCAAGTGTTGTACCACCAAATTCTACCCACAGCCCATTATTTTACTTTTTATTTTGAGACAAGGTCTTGCTAGGTTATCCAGGTTGCTTCTGGTCTCTAACTTGCAATCCTCCTGCCTCTGCCTCCTCAGTCACTGGCATTACAGGCATGAGCCACCATGCCCAGCTGACATGGTTTTTCCTATGTGAAATACTAGAGATCCTGTGATGTACTATGTGAAATACTAGAGATACTGCAGATGGCTCACACATGGCTAACACACAGTGGTGTATTCAATGGGTAGCTCCTTTCCCACTAACCTTGTCTTTTCAGGTTCTGTTGTCTCTGAGAGAAGTATTCATCTTGCCAAAAGGCACTTTTCTCCCAAAGCACTGACATCTGTCTCTTATACTTTGAATATATTTAGTGCTCCTTTAAAATATAAAATATTATGGAATTTGGGGATCAGTGGATATTCCCTATTAAGTACATTAAATTTTAGGAGGAAATAAATATCTGAGACTAGCTTTTCTATGGTACCCTTAACATTTTTAGGCTGGACAGTCGTGTGTTGTGGGCTATAGTTCTATGCATTGTAGAATGATTAGCAGCATCCCTTGCCACTATCCACTAGGTGTCAGTAGCACCATGCTCCCAATTGTGGCAAACAAAAACATCCCCAGATTTTGCCAAATGTCCTCTGGAGAACAAATCACCCTTGGTTGAAAATCACTCTTCTACAGAAAGAAAGGCAGGACATAGGCACTTCTTAAACATATAGCATTTTGTAGTAAAAATATCATCCTATCAAGGAGGGTTGGGAGCCTTGTACCTTTGAGGATCCATTGTCCTCAGTCTAACTGTACTAGTGAAAAGATACATTTTATTAATATTTTAAACATTTATCACTATAATATAATATATTTTAAATCTCTTATCACTTGATCTTTGAAAAATGAAATTGAACTCCAGTGTTGATCATGCACTGTCCTATGCAATGAGTGTTTAAAAATAAATAAGGCAGTATTCACTTAGTAAAGGCCATGCATTCTAGAGACAGACTGTGCTAAAAGACTGGTTCTGGCATTTCTGGTGTGATCTTCCATAATCAGTATTTCAGTTTTATCATATGTAATAAAATGGTGGTGATAATACTACTGCATTCATACACTTATTAGGATTACACAGTTATTGATGTAAAGCACCCAAAACAGTGCTTGGTGCATGGTAAGTGCTTATAGAATGTTAATTGTGGTAGATGTCATTTTTACCATTATCAGCAGTGGTATCACCAAGGATGTGCTCATGCAGCAGAGCAGAAACTAATCTTGAGTGGAAGGGTAGTAGCAACATCTGGAGGCTTTGCGTGGATGAGCCCTAGGCTGGGCCCTGGAAGACAAATAATAGCTAAGTGAAGAAGTGGTAGAAGGGCATTGCAGTGCAAACATTACCTATTCTTTGTAAATATAATTTGGTATATAAAAACAAATATTATTTTTATAATATTTAAATATATGAGGAACTTTTCTACCTTCATTATTTAGACCACAGTGCTTTATAATTTAAGAAAATATATTCTACTATTAGAAAACGCTTATGAAGTATTCTTTCTATCATTTTAATAAATCTTTTTTTTTTGTGGTAGTGGGGGTTGATCTCGGGGCCTCACTCCTGCATGCTTTGCAAGTGCTGGACCACTGAGCTGCACTCCCAGCCCTTTTATTTTTTTCCTTACTTTTTGAGACAGGGTCTCTCTAAATTACGCAGACGTCCTCTGGTCTAGAACTTGCGATCCTCCTGGCTCTACCTCCCAAGCTGCTGGGATTACAGGCGTGCGCCACCACGCCCAGCTATTTTAATAAATCTTAAATGAACCATTTGATCATTCTTGAGGACCACATGATAACCTTGTCTAATTTTCTCATTCCTTCTGGTCACAGACATAGGAAAGCCTGATTACTTCCTACTTCATTTTGTCTCTATACAAATAGGATTTTTATAAGATGGATGTTTACTTATCTTTCATTTCCTTGTTAACTCCATTATTTATATGAGAATAGGAATCTAATCACTCTTATGCAGATACTAGTGAGTGCTCAGTTGTCCTGGTGATTTCAAG
>VMDO01016538.1:0-47560 GCA_007922755.1 Pedetes capensis
TTGGGTAAATTCCCAATAGTGTTATAGCTGGGTCATATGGTAGTTCTATTTTTAGTTTTTTGAGGTACCTCCATACTGATTTCCATAGTGGTTGCACCATTTTACAGCTCCACCAGCAATGTAAAAGTGTTCCCTTTTCCCCGCAGCCTCGCCAGCATTTGTTGTTGTTTGTTTTATTGATCTTGGCCATTCTTACTGCACACCCAGCACTTCTGTGACCCCTTTCCAGTTCTCAAGACCCAGGTCCATGACCCATCCTCAGAGAAGCCACCGCTGTGTGGAAGGGCAGCGGCCCCCTTTCCGTGGACCAGGCGCTACTGGGGCAGTCTCGGCTCTGCCCAGCCTAAGGGGCACACCCAGTCCATGCGCAAGGAGCAGTTCTTCATACTGCTTACTAAAAAGTGTTTGCTAGCCAGGCGTGGTGGTACACGCCTCTGATCCCCGCAGCTAGGGAGGCAGAGGCAGGAGGATCACGACTTCGAGGCCAGAGGCAGCCTGCAGAATTTAGCGAGACCCTGTCTCAAGATAAAACATTAAAAAATGCCTCAGTGATAGAGCACTTGCAAAGCATGTGTGAGGCCCTGGGTTCAACCCCCTAGTAACTCCCCAAAAAAGTGGGGGAGGGGCTTCCATCATCCCATTCAATATCCCCATCCATAAAGTCAGGTTAATGTAGTGGTCTGTGCACCTAACCCATCCAGAGCTTTAGGCCAGCGCACTTGGAAATTGTGTTAGTAGACTTCCTGGCCGTCAGGAAATACATAAGCTCTTCTCTCCACTCTCCACTTCAGTTTCATTTCTTTAAAGAAAAAAAGGTATGAAATGAACTTTAGAGTCGTTTATGACCATGGCCCCACAGGTGAGGTGGGGTGGCCTGGGACCAGCCTACTCCTCAGTAAGCGCAGGGTTGCCAGGCACAAAGCGGTATTGAGGGGCTGCGCCAGCAAGATCTCCCAGCCAGGGCACCACCTCCTGCCCGAATAAAGCCGGCTCTGTGCAGAGGCCCCTGCGCCGGGCGCCTGCCCCCTCGGAGGCGAGGCGAACCTGCCCCTGGCCTGTACCGGGCAGACCTCTGCCTGCTTGCGCGCGAACGCTCACACCCAGCCGGGACCTGGCGCTCCCCACGCCGGCTGGGCCAAGCTGGGCCTCCAGCTGGATGCTGCGAGCCTGTTTGCCTTGGCGGCCTCCTAAGACCCTGCAGATGGATTCTGATAAACTTCCGCAGCGCTTCTGGGCCTGGATGTTGAGCTGGAGGCAGGTCGCTCCATCACCTGGGGCGGCCCACCCTCCCCATGCTTTCTGCCGCTCAGCCTCCCTGGCCGGGGGGCCTGGCCCTGGCTCCGTCCTGACCTTGGCTTTGTGCTCTGCCTCTCTTCCGGCTCTGGCTGCACCCCGTTCCCATCCTGCTCTGCGAGATGATTGGGAAAAGCCGGGGGAGGGGGGAGGCCTGGGGCATCGTCCCCGCAACCTTGGCCTCAGCCTAGTGACGTTAGGTGCGTCATTGCAAGTGGTGGGCCACCCGAAGGACAGCCACCCCGTCTAGGCCAGCTGCGCAAAGGGCCTCTCAGAGTAGCCATCGTGAGTCAGGAAAATGGGCACAGCAGGCCATGGGCGGGGACTGGGGAGGAGGTGCTTTCTTCAGCATTAGTCAGCGATCCACTGCGTCCACTGAAAACAGAAAGACCCACCAGCGTCCCAGAACACAGAGGTGAATAAGACTCAGCTCTTCCCTGAGCCATGCCGGTGCCCAGTGGTCCCTGGCGGGCATAGGGTTCCAGCCCTGCTTCCCTGGAGTGCTTAGCCTGGCATGGGCAGTAAGCAGGTCCCGAGATGCCCACAGCTGCTGTGGTGTGAACAAGCAGTGACCACAGGAGGGCGCGTACCATGCCTGGCCTCAAGAAAAAGGCAGCAATTTACTGGGTGCGCTGTAAGAAGCCGGCTACAGGGCCGTGTGGTCCAGGCGACCCGCACCCTCACTCAGGGCTGCGGACATTGTGGGCAGGGCTCCTCTGGGGGAACACATTTTTTGCCTGCAGCAAGGAGGCTGGTGGGGGCTCTGCTGGGCCAGGACTGTGCCTCCTCTGGCACTGGTCTATAGCCTCCCACTAGAGGCCCTGATCTTTTTTTTTTTTTTTTTTTTTTTTTGGCTGTATTGGGTTGTTGAACCCAGGGCCTCACACATGCTTTTTGCAAGTGATCTAGCTCAGTTGGTAGAGCGCTTCGCTGCAGTCTCTGAGGTCCCGAGTTCAATTCCTAGTACTGCAAAAATGGGAGAAGGGCCAGGCAATCCACTCCCAAGGCAATCCCGAAACAGTCAGCCAATGAAAGCCCTATGAGGGTCGCTATGAGTTGCATACCGACTCGATGGCACCTAACAACAACAACAGCTGAGCCGCCCCACCAGCCCATTGTTAATTTCCTTTTATTTTGAGACAGGGTCTCACTAAGTTGCACAGGCTGCCTCTGGCCTCCAACTCCTGATCCTCCTGCCTCGGCCTCCCGAGTCATTGCGATCACACCCAGCCAACCCGGCCTTTCTAAAAGCTCTGCTCCTCCGGGTACATTAGGGGAAATCATCTGACCACCTGGGGCATGACCGGGGTGAGCCTGGTGCCCACTTTTCCTCCTGGAAGCATGGCATGGAAGGGCATCGCGTGTCCCTGCCTCCTCCCCACAGAACTCCTTCCTGGTGCTGGCGGGCCTGGCGGACGGCCTGGTGGCTGTGTTTCCGGTGGCGCGGGGCGCACCAAGGGACAGCTGCTGCTACCTGTGCTCGCACACGGCCAACAGGTCTAAATTCGGCGTCCCCGATGAGGACGCCAGGCAGAACCCCTACCCGGTGAAGGCCATGGAGGTGGTCAACAGCGGGTCCGAGGTCTGGTACAGCAATGGGCCTGGCGTCCTTGTCATCGACTGCACGGCCCTGGACATCAGCCGGCGGCTGGAGCCCTACGCGGCGCCCTCGGTGGTCCTGTCTATGGTGTGCAGCTCAGACTCCAGCGGCGAGGAGGTGGTCTGGTGCCTGGACGACAGGGCCAACTCCTTGGTCATGTACCACGCCGCCACCTACCAGCTCTGCGCCCGGTACTTCTGCGGGGACCCCAGCCCGCTCAGGGACACGTTTCCCGTGCAGCCCTGGGGCCCGGACGCTCCAGGCGGTCACACTACCAGCCCCAGGGAGCCCGAGGGGGGCGCCCTCACGGACATGAGCATCATATACAGCCAGGAGCTGGGCACGCAGATCCTGACCCACCAGGACTCGCTGACCGATTATTGCTCCATGTCCTCCTACTCTTCATCCCCACCCCGCCTGCCCAGCTCCCCCGCCAGCTGCTCCAGCGTCCCTTTCTCCACTGACTGCGAGGACTCGGACAGGCTACAGCACCCCAGCGCTGCATCAGACAGGTCTGAGCCCATGCTGACCCCCATGGACGGAGAGACGTTCAGCCGCCACCTCCAGGCCGTGAAGGTCCTCGCTGTCAGAGACCTCATCTGGGTCCCGAGGTAAGTTTCCTAGCATGGGGGCACCGGCCAGGGCAGCCTGGGACTCTTGCAGAACCCTTGGCTTCCCCCAAGAATCATCAAGATCCATCAGGAGGTTTTCTTCCAAGAAGGAATTGTTGTTAGGTGCTGTCGAGTTGTGTCCAACTCACAGCGACTGGCATAGGGTTTTTTGTTTTGTTTTGTTTTGTTTTGCTTTGCTTTGCTTTGTTTTGTTTGCGGTACTGGGGGTTGAACCCAGGGCCTCGCGCTTGCATGCTCTGCAAATGCTAGACCAATGAGCTGCACCCTCAGCCCATTTTGTTACTTTTTTTTGAGACAGGGTCTCGCTACATTACGCAGACTGTCTCTGGTCTTGAACTTGCGATCCTCCTGACTCCGCCTCCCAAACTACTGGGATTATAGGCGTGCAGCACCATGCCCAGGTTCTCACAGGGTTTTCAATGGCAGATTGTTTTGGGATTGCCTCAGGTGTGGATTGCCACATCCTTCTCCCATTTTTGTGGTGCTGGGCTTCGATCTTGGGATCTCAGAGACTGCAGAGCAGCGCTCTACTAACTGAGCTAAATCCCAGCCCAAGAAGGAATTACTCCCTCAATTTTGCAACCAGGAGTGATCGCTCTAGCTGATCTCCTGCTGGGAAGGTTCTTTTCCACCTTGCAGGCTGTGCCTCTCCAAAACTTACTCCCTTAGCAGAAACTCCGTTTGTTACCCACCAACCAGGCCTTGCTGCTCATGGCTCCTCAACCCCTGGACAAGACCCTCCTCCTTCTTGGCTCTGCTTTCCTAGGTGCGGTGGAGATGTTATTGTCATCGGCTTGGAGAAGGATTCGGGTGCCCAGCGGGGCCGAGTCATTGCCGTCTTAAAAGCCCGTGAGCTGACCCCGCACGGGTAAGACACAGGGAGTGGTTCCCATGGGACTCGGGCCAGATCTTGCTCCCTACCCCTGTGACCCTGGCTCCCCTTGTGATTCACAAATAAACGTCAGGACCCACAAAATTCCCAGCACCACAAAAAATGGGAGAAGGGCCTGGCAATCCACTCCCAAGGCAATTCTGAAACAGCCATTGACAACCCTATGAGGATTGCTATGAATCGGATACCGACTAGACGGCACCTAACAACAACACAATTGTGGCCACAGGGCAAAGCAAGAATAAGGTGGGGTCCTCTGGGAAGGTCCCAGGACCTCAGCAAATGCCATCATCCCCAAGCCAGGGCTGCCTGGGTCTGGGCTGTCCAGGCCACCTGTAGACCAGGCCCCCTGCCAGGGCTGTGTCTCCTGAGACAGAGTTCAGCTGCCACAGAATCGGGGATCCATCCCGGCCATCCACTGTTTCCTGCCAAGTAGGAAAGAGCTGGTGGTGGGGACATGGGGGGCCTAGCTGCCCACACAGCACAGGGAGGGCCGGATGATGGGGACATCCTCTGTTCCATGCCTTCTCCACATCTGGGGGTACCAATTTGCCACGGGCGGGGGGTGCCCCAGGAGGCGTACCCCTCCACTGTGAGGCTGTGTGGGCAGGACAGTCTGTCCAGGCCATAGTCTCCCGGGCTGGGCAGATGCCAGCCTGGTGCTGGGCCCCGGGTCCCTGTGATGTTTCACTTACCCATGTGACTCAGGAGCGCTCTGTGTAAATCTCTTCATGAAAAGCCCGTCAGAGCCGGCTGCGCACGCCTGTAATCCCAGCGGCTTGGGAGGCGGGGGCAGGAGGATCGCAAGTTCGAGACCAGAGGCAGTCTGCGTAACTTAGACCCTGTCTCAAAA
This sequence comes from Pedetes capensis, assembly GCA_007922755.1. Taxonomy (NCBI): domain Eukaryota; kingdom Metazoa; phylum Chordata; class Mammalia; order Rodentia; family Pedetidae; genus Pedetes; species Pedetes capensis. Next base: position 5,271 of record VMDO01016538.1, read on the forward strand.
AGCAAAAAAAAAAAAAAAAAGAATGGGCTGAGGGTGCAGCTCAGTGGTCCAGCACTTGCAGAGCATGCAGGCGCGATGTCCTGGGTTCAACCCCCAGTACCCCAAAAAAACAAGCCCCTCAGTTGATGGGTGCATGGTTGTGTGCATGTGCACGCACACGTGTGCACTTTGACGCACTCTGACTTCACACTAGACCTGTCTGTCTGCAGCGTGAGCTCTCGCCCACCAGCCAGCTGGGTTTTTATTCCGTCTGGAGCGTGAGGGGTGGAGAATCCCTTCCGCCTGCCCCCCTTCCCCCGCAGTGGGACGATGACTGACACCACGACCCTTGCTCTGTAAGCCTTCTCTGGACAAAAATCTCAGGATTTGCTCCCGAGCCCTGGCCAAGTTTGCCGATGCTGGCGTTGAGCGGAAGTCGTTCCTGACTTGCAGACTGGGCTCTGGGACCCAGTGGGTCTGCAGAGCCCAGTCGCTTGACCTTGGCGTAGCTCCGTGATTGCCCTTGAGCTTTTTCCCGGTGCCATTCTTGCCTGTTCACCAAGAGTCAGTCTCGAGTGCTCTGGGGAGAGAGACGCCAGGCAGCCAGCTGAAAGGCAGGACCTGGCGGGCCACAAGGGACCAGAGAGAGGCCTCTGGGCGTCCTGGTTACAGGACAGCCTCGGTGCCCAGCAGGGTGCACACGGTGGGCATAGGCAGAAGGTTAGGCTTAGGGCAGATACTACAGGCTTGAAGATGGGCCACCAGCCTGCAGAGCCACCACCAGAGCAGGGAGCCTGCAGGGAGCCGCCCCCCCATGCCGGAAAGGACACTAGCCGTGCATTCGCGGGTCATGCAGAGCAGCCCACAGCCTCGAAACAGGCGCAGAGTCATTGTCTGCCCAGTGTTACTACACTGGGTTACTACCCTGGCTCTCTGAAGCGTGGGGACAGAGTGGAGGAAGAGCGACATGGAGAGAGCAGCAAAGGAATCCACCAGCTCAGACAGGGCCATGGGCCAGGAATTCCAGTCAGCAGGGTTTTCTGGACACTGTGGAGTCTGCGGGGAGGCACAGGAGGTGCCTGCTGTGGTGATGTCTCACGGGGAGCCGATCTCTTACCTGAAGTACCCATGACCGTGAGTCGATGTCCCCGCCCTTCATTGTGATTGTTGTTGTTGTTGTTGTTGTTGTTGTTGTTGTTGTTAGGTGCCATCGAGTCAGTATCCAACTCATAGCGACCCTCATAGGGTTTTCAATGGCTGTTTCGGGATTGGATTGCCACATCCTTCTCCTATTTTTGCGGTGCTGGGGATGGAACCTGGGTCCTCAGAGAGTACGGAGCAGTGCTCTACCCACTGAGCTAACCCCAGCCCCCCACCCATCACAAGGCGTTCTAACCCTCGGCTCCCTGGCTGGACCAGCGCAGAGAAGCCGGCATCTCAGCACATCCCCGAGTGAGGCTGGGGTGCACGCCACCCCCTCAGCCAGCTCTGCCCTCCAAGGACACGCAGGGCAAGGGTCCTGGCCCTGACCGCGTGGGCTGTGGGTGTTCTCAGACCCCCGTCTCCCCGCAGGGTGCTGGTGGACGCGGCGGTGGTGTCAAAGGACACGGTGGTGTGTGGCTTTGAGAACGAAAACGCAGAGTGGTGCCTGGCCGTGTGGAGGGGCTGGGGCGCCAGGGAGTTTGACATCTTCTACCAGTCCTACGAGGAGCTGGTCCGCCTGGAGGCTTGCACGCGCAAGAGGAGGTAATTCCTATGGACGCAGCTCCGCGTGGAGTGGGCTGGCCAAGGACAGCCGGGCGATCCCTCTGCGGCCTCCATCCAGGGACCAGGAGGATGGATGGACGGTTGTCTCTCCCGAGCCCTCATGGCTTAGAAGTGCTGAGAAGCTCTCTGCCTGGGGGTGGTTTGGGAGTTCTTAGGTTTTGTAGGGGGGTTGAGATTTAGCTCAGCTGGTAGAGTGCTGCGCTGCAGTCTCTGAGGTCCAGAGTTCAACTCCCAGCACCGCAAAAATGGAAGAAGGACCTGGCAATCCACTCCCAAGGCAATCCTGAAACAGTCAGCCATTGAAAACCCTATGAGGGTTGCTATGAGTCAGATGCCAACTCGACGGCACCTAACAACAACAACAACAACAGGTTCTGTAGGGCAGGATTACCTGAATACCTGGCCTCTGTTACTGGTTTTACAGCCCAAGGAAAGCCGGTGGGGTCTGGCCAGGAGGGGCCAGGAGGGGCCTCCTCCTCCCTCCTCCATAGGGAACCAGACTTGGCCTTCTTGACACAATGGGCCCATTTCCATCCAGATGGAATTACACTAGAGCCTCTCAGCTGAGGAGCAGATCGGGGCAGGGAGGGAGGAGGGCTGTGGCCCCTGACCCTTCCCCGCCGGAGACCCCAGGCTCCCAGCCCCTTTCACAAGCCCCCGAGTCCCTGGGGTGTGGGGCCCGGCTGGGAGAAGCCAAGATCAGGTGTCTCCCTCTCGGCAGAGGCGCTGCGTGAGAAACCCCCAGAAGGACCCCGAGCGGGGAGCGAGGCCCGGTCCCGGAATGAATGGGTTCCTTGAGGAGCCTCGGTCTGGAGGTGCAGTGAGAGGTCACCCAGTTCCCAACAAAAGGAAGGAGAGACGCAGCCAGGGGGGCTGGAGAAAGGGCCTGTGTGTGTAGCCGCTAAAGTAAACGAGGACGCAGCTGGAGCGCCAGCCCCGTTTATTTGTACACCATAATCTTGTTTATCACTTTAACAAATTAAGTAATATCTCCGCGGTTGGGCCTGCTTGTGAAATCCCATCATATGGGGCTTATACTGAATTATGTATTTGCTAAACATTTACAGCACATGGGGACGGCGGATGATGAAGAGTGAAATTGTTAACAGGGGCCGGCTGGGTAGGACAGGAAGTGTTTTTATAAATTATGTGCACGTACACGCCCGGGTGCACACAGCCACATCTTTGCCGGGAGTTGCCACTCGAAGCAACTTAACCAGGGCTCTGAGTCTGAACGTGAGATCACGCTCTGGTTCAACTCAAACCGTTGAACCTTTTCTGGAATTAAGTTATAAAAACCAAACTTACAATTTGCTGAGGTGTACAGGTGGGTGTGACTGGTTTTATCAGGAAATAAACAGACCCTCACCGCTGAAGCCGCGGCCACTATCTTTTGTGTGCTTGTGACGACAGAGAAGGCTTGGTCATCGCCAGCGCCACTGGCTGCCCAGGGCAGGCATAGGCAACCCCTTTTCAATGCACTGATGCAGCCTGCAGACTGCCCCGTTGCAGTTTCCATGGGTAGAGACAGCTGCTCTGTCAGCCCCAAGCTGGAAGAAAATGAACCCCCACTTCCTTTTCCAAGCCTGGACCCTAAATCCTGGGGGACCTAGGGGCTGCACCTGCTGCCCACTTAGCTGCCTTCCTCACACCCTGGTCCCCCAACAGAGCCTTGGGGTCTCCACTCTCCCTTTCTATATCAAGGTGCCCCACAGCTGCCCACTTAACCCCCCAGATATAGACCAGGTCCTGCGCCCCACATCACCAGCGCCCAGACTGCTTCTCTGACACCCAGGGCCCCCTGCCATCCAACCCAGTCTCTTTTCCCTGCGTCATCTCCTCTTGCCCCCCGGTTGCAGCCCAGCTGTGACCCAGGTTAGAGACCATTCAGAAAATGGCCAATGAACTTTTTTATGTAAAAATTCCAAACCTAAATGGAAATTTAGGGGATAATCAACCTGGGAAAAAATGTTTACAGCAGAAACAAGAGGCAAATACCTCACTTATCTTGTCTGTAAAATTTGTATTCATTAATGTTGTTGTTAGGTGCCATCGAGTCAGTGTCTGACTCATAGCAGCCCTATGTACAACAGGGGAAACACTATTGTCAGTGCTTCTCTGCTATTCGTAGGGTTTTCAATGGCTGATTGTTTTTTGGGAGTGGGTTGCCGGGTCCTTCTCCCAAGTCTGCAGCACCTGGTGTTCCCAGGCGGTCTCCCATCCAAGGACTAACCAGGCCCAACCCTGCTTAGCTTCTGAGATTTGACGGGATCGGACGCCACAGTGGTACAGCTACAGGCATATTCATTAATAAGAAAGAGAAAACCTGATAGTAAAACAGGGAAAGAGCATGAGCAGCCAACCAAGTTACAAAGAACCACGGGCTCCTAAACATCATTGCCGACCTCACCCAACAGTCGGGAAATAGTCATAAATTCGGCAAGAAAATGGCATTTGCTACTCTCACATTGCAAAGACCAGCAATCATTTCTCAAACACCTGCTAAATGTCAGGCACTGTGACCAGGATACACTAATAATCACACAGACAAGGTTCTGCTTTTAGGAGCTCACTTCTACTGAGTGGGGATGAAAACACAGAAATGAAACAAAATAGCTGCTAGGCAATAAAATCAGGAAATTAGTAGCTAAAGACCAAAGGGGCTGGGGAAGGCCTGCATGGGGAGACACTCTCTAAGGAGGGAGCATTTGTGTGCGTGGTGGAAGGGCTTGCATGTGCAAAGGCCCTGTAGCAGACTGTGGTGCAACATTGGAGGGTCTGATGACAGCTGATGCAGCTGGACCATTGTGAAGAAGGGGAAGCCCAGGGCCTGGCAGGCACATATGACAGAACTGGGTATCCATTGCAGCTACTGGTAGTTTTAGCAGGACTATTAGACAATCTTTGCAAACCACTGTGACTGCAGGGCAAAGGAGAGGCCAAAGAGGGCATAGCACAGATGAGGGCCACCCATTAAGGAGCATTTGACCATATGTATCAAAATTTCAAATGCACATATGGTTTGACCTAGGGGTTCCATTTAAGTCTTGGATCCTGGGGGTTTTTTGTTTTGTTTTTCTTTTTGTGGTACTGGGGGTTGAACCCAGGGCCTTGTGCTTGCATGCTTTGCAAGTGCTGGACCACTGGGCTGCACCCTCGGCCCATTTTTTAACTTTTGAGACAGGGTCTCACTAAGTTTTGCAGACTACCTCTGGTCTCGAACTTGCAATCCTCCTGCCTCTGCCTCCCGAGCCGCTGGGATGACAGGCATGCGCCACTGCACCCAGGTTTGGATCCTATTTTTAAGAAGTACGGAACGGGGATATTTGTTGCAGCAATGCTCATCATGGCCCCAAACAGGAAACAACTCCAACCTGTCTCTGGAGAGACAGATTGTAGGGCTACTGTACATGCAATGTGATGCCCTGCAGCCTCTCAAAAGGAGGCGGCGCCAACCGTCCTGGTCCCAAATGCTCCCTGAGGTGTAGGACACGCACTGGTCTTTTAAAAAGCAGCTTGTGCCGGGCACGGTGGTGCATGCCTGTCATCCCAGCAGCCCGGGAGGTGGAGGCAGGAGGATCGCAAGTTTGAGACCAGAGGCAGTCTGCGAAACTTAGCGAGACCCTGTCTCAAAAAGTAAAAAAAAAAATGGGCTGAGGGTGCAGCTCAGTGGTCCAGCACTTGTGCAGCATGCAAGCGCAAGGCCCTGGGTTCAACCCCCAGTACCGCAAAAAAAAAAAAAAAAAAAAAAGCAGCTTGCAATGCTGAGTGTATTGAGTTCTGTTGGCGTAAACAGTATGCTAGAGCTGTATGTATGAGCACATGGAAACTGGACCAAAGGTGCTCAGGACCCTGGAAGATGTGGATCGCCTTAGGGAAGAGAAGTGGGGGCCGCACAGAGAACACGCCCTTCTTACTTTGTGCCGCCCTCCGTGCGTGCGCTCTGAACGGTATGCATACCTTTTCTTGGCGACCGACCCAGGCCAAATGGGGCTCCTCCCCTTTCCCTTGGAAGGGTGTTCCCGGGCCTCAGGGTCCAGAGGTAACGGGGAGTCGTTTGCACCTCTTCTCCGTGGGTGTCTGACCCTGTAGAGGGTGTCAGATCCCAGGGCAAAGCCAACCCCCCTGACCATCCTGCCGTGGCCTCTGACCTCTGGCCTCCATGGTCCAGGCTGAGCTCCAATCCCCTTGCTGTCTTCAGGATGCAGAGCCCCAGGTGAGGGGCCGGGGATGACGGGCTGGCACCGGTCGGCCGAGGGGTATTGGCTCTGATGCCAGGGCACCGTCGTCATCGGGAGGGGGTTCTGCCCAGGTGCAGAGCCAAGCAGACGACACTGCCCCCACCCAGCCCCTTGCACCTGGAAGGCAGCGGCCTTTCCCACGGCCACGGACTGCCCACACCTGCAGGGTGTTTGTGGTGGCGCTGCCTGGGGCGCAGAGCAGACCCCGCCTCCCTGCGTTCCTGCACGGTGTCCCCAGGGCTGCAGCACATTCTGTCTCTTGTGTCCTTCCGCATGCGGAACGTATCTGGGGAGCCCCAGAGAAGCGATGACTCAGAACCCCACCCCCACCCCTGGCGGGGCAGGCGGGCGGCTGCCTGGAAAGAGCCAGGCCTTCCAGAAAGTCAGGGCTCGGGGCTCCGGGGCCCCATAACCTCTGCAGCTCTAAACGCCAAACACAATTTCCCATCCGGGACAGAATCAAGTGGGCAGGGGGCGCTACTTACATAGCCACGCCCCCTTCTGCTCACTAACAGGCCCTGCATGTGCCAGTGCCCCGTTTCCCAGAAGCCTTTGCAGGTGAAGTGGCCCTGGGGTTGAACTCTAACTGGTTCTAGGGGGGGGCAACACAGATCTGGGGGGCTGAGCCAGCCAGGGCTCTTTTGGCCTGGCCCCTGCCTCCTTGTGCCTTGCAGGGCTGGAAAGCAGGCTCCTCCTTGGGGGAGCCGGGTCGCCCCTGGGCTGGCTGCGGCAGCCCCACCTCCACGCCAGCCCTGGCTGCCTGGTGGGGCTTCTCACTGGATGACATCATGGGAAAAATATTCGAAAAACCGCTTCCTTGTTTCAACTGTCATTTCCAGCTCTCGATTGCAGCAATTCCTAAAGGTGCAGACGCCTTTCCATTAGCCCAGCCAGAGCCCTGGGTGTTAGTCCATGAGCTAGCCCTCAGGGGCCTCGGCAGGTTCTGCCAAAGGGACCTGGGTCCGGCCGGAGCAGAACACGGTGGGGCAGGCCCTGCCCCGGAGCAGCCTTCTGCAGTGACAGCTAGACATGACTGGGGAATGTAGTTCTTTCCCCAGGGACAAGCGGTCATTTCACAGCAAACCACACTGCCAAAGGGGGTAGGGGTCTAGCCTGGTCATTCAAAGGGCCAGCCCTAGACTAAGGTGGCTTTGACATGCTGGGAGTCAAGCCCTCCAGCCTGGCTGGAAGTTGCCCCTCTTCCGTGGCCCTGGTTTTTCTTCCACAAAAGAGCATTGGCCACTCTTAAGCCCCCAGCCCACAGCCCAGCCCCACTCCCTACCCCCGCTCTGTTAAGGCTGGGGGGGGGGGAGAATCTCCCTTTTCCTGGGGGGCAGCCTGCACCCAACACATTCGGTGGTGTCAGAAAGGAGGCCCTCGCAGAGACGCAGAAACGACTTCCAGAGCTGACTCGGCTGCCTGCTTTGACGGAGGCTGCGCTGTCTTGTCCAATCACAGCTCAGGAGCGTGTTTGAGGGCCACCAGTGCACGCACGGGGTCTCAGGAGGATCTGCTCAGGGCCAGGGGCACCAGGATGCCTGGAAGGGATCTGTACACCCTCCAAACCTACCTTCTGGGTGAGAGAATTGTGGAGGCTGAATCACCCCAGCTCTGATGGGCATAGATGGCATCCTTGGGCAGTGCCAGCCGGTGCTGACAACCTGACCGGCTGGCAGCATCTGGGGCCGGCTTCCAGCGGGACTCCCAGCTGCACAGCGCTCCTGGAGAGGCGCCTTGAGTCTGCTTCTCCCTCCTCTCCCTCCCTCACTTACAAAGGCCCATGGGGCAGGGTCCAGACTCAGGAGCGCCTCTTCCCCTTTTCTCCTTCCCAGCTGAGCTCCCAGGAGGCTCTCGGGACATCCTGATGGTCAGGTGAGTTCTGCTAGTTCTGCTGCCTGCACTTAAAGGCCATCGTTAAAATCTGCCTTGACACCTGTCCTCACACATTTCTGGCTCCTAGTCCTGACTCTGCGTTAGTCCAGACACACTGCGCTAGGTCCTCCAGCTCTGGGACGTTACAGCCCCTGGGAGCCATGGTCCCTCAGGGTGCTCACTGGGACTGAGCCCCTGCACCACCAGTGTTCCATCGCTGTCCCCTGTTGGCATCCCCTACTGACAGACACACTCTTTCTTTAGTCAGTTTGATGCACGGCAGCCCAGCTGTGGCCAGATCCCGAGGTTTCCCAGCCACTCTGCCTGTTGGGCGTACTTGGCATATTCTCCACTCCAACCCCTACGACCTGGCACTTTGTAGTTCTTGGAGGCTGAATTAGCTCCCCGTTGCTGTGACAAAATACCTGAGATCATTAACTCGTGAGAGAAAAAAGGTTTATTTCGCTTATAGCTCCCGAGGTTCTGGGCCAACATGGGGCAGACCTGCTATTTGGATCTCTGGGGAAGTTGCCAGGTGGCAATGACAGGGAGCACATGGCCAGGAGCATGTTTGAGGGTCACCAGTGCTCACCTCGCAGCCGGCAAGCAAAGAGAAAGGCTGCAGAGGCCAGGGACCCTCCATCCCCAATGGCACATCCCCAATGACCTAAAGACCTCCCTCGAGGCCCCACCTTCTGAAAGTTCCACCACCTCCCCACAGCACCACTGTAGGGACCAGGTGGTAACCACGCTCCCCTTGAGGGCCATGTTTCCAAATGACGGTGGGGGCCCCAGCCTCCTCGCCTGGAAAACTGGAGGATGTGATGGAAGGAAGGACAGCATGACTTAGCCCAGAAGGACACAGAAAGAGCAGCAAAAACGTCCTCTCTCTCTTAACCCTTGGGCCTGAATCATCGCTTTCCTTAGCTGCAAGAGTCTCAGCTGTGTCCCCCGTGACGCACAGGGTCCATTGTTTCATCATCATCCTGACAGTGGAGCCCTGGGGACAGGTGATGCTGCTGTCACCTGACCAGGGGCAGCACCAAAACCGGTTCTTCTGACTCCAGCTACCCTTGTGGTCTTGGCCTCTGAGTCTGCCCCTCTGGGCTCAGCTCTCTCTGCGTCATCCGGGACCTTCAAGGTTCCTGTCTCAGACTCCGCCAGAGGGGCCCCTATGCGCCCTGTGGGCACTTCTGGCCCCTGCCTTCCTCACACTCAGCAGGCCCTGGGAAGCTCCAGGCGGTGGCCCTGGCTTCCACGGCCTCCTCCAAGGGTGCTGTGTGCCAGGTGGGTCGAGGAGATGCCTCCCCACCAGTCTACAGTGGCCCCCTCCATCTTCAGGTCCAGCCAACGTCAGCCCCAGCCAGCCCTTCCCAGTGACCGGCATAGCCTCTGCCCAGGTCGGCCATGGGAGACAACAGGAGCAAGGAAGAGGGAGGGGGGTGGAAGGAACCAGAAAACACTTCCCCCTCTGAAACAGCTGCAAATGGGCACGGAGCGTTCAGGTCCAGCGCAGCTGGAGAAGTGAAAGTGATTGAACTTACGACCCGGGCTCTATTTATAGAAATGAGTTTTCTGGAGTTTGGGTTTGCTTTTGTTTTTTTATTTCCTTGCGGTACTGGGGGGTGAACCCAGGGCCTTGCACACACTTTGCAAGCACTCTACCCTGGGCTTTACTCCCAGTCCATTTTTAAACTTTTTATCCTGAGACAAGGTCTTGCTAAGTTACGTAGGCTGCCTCTGGCCTCAGAGTTGTGATCCTCCTGCCCGTGCCTCCTTAGTTGCTGGGATTACAGGCATGCACCACCACACTCAGCTGTAAAAATGGTTTAAACATCATCTAAAGTAGACCTGGTGGTAGATGCCCCTCACACAAGGTGTCTGTCCTTCGAGGCACCCCAGGGCACCCACAGGGCTCAGCTGGGATCGGTGCAGAGATGTCCCCCACAGAGCCGGGTGAGGACCCAGGGCCCTACAAGGCCGAGACCTCCCCTGGGTCCCTATTTTTGAACCTGCCATTATTGGTTTCCTTTTCATTCACTTTTTCTTTTCTTTTCTGTTTCTTTTCTTTTCTTTTTTTGTTTGTTTTTCCAGTACTCAGAGTATAACCTAGAGCTTTGTGCATGCCAGGCAAGCGCTCCACCACTGAGCTGCACCCCCGGCCCCATTTCTATTTTTATCTTGAGACACGGTCTCACTAAGTTACTTAGGCTACGGGTCTCCAACTTGCAATCCTCCTGCCTCTGCCTCCCGTCACCAGGATTACAGGCATGAGCCACCACGCCCAGCTCCCTTCCTTCACTCTTATCTTCACAGGTTGGAATTTAGAGGATGGAGTCATACTGAGTACAGGGTATGTATGACGTGATCAGCGACCGTAGGGCAAGACTCAGAAAACGGGCCCCGGCTCTGTCCTCCGCCTCCCGGTTAGGGGACTCATGGCAGCCCTTCTCTGCCGGACCTCCACAGCCCTGCCTCCCACCTCATGATGAAGAAGCAATAGTGAGCTCAGCGAGCCAACACCACCACGGAGGCTGCAGTCTCCTTAAGACAGAAGAGCCCAGGGCCCTCAAGCCAGGGAGGAGTGGCCAGGAATGGGGATCTCTGCTTAGCCCTTTAAACACCCAAAGCCCAGCCAGGCACGGTGGGGCACGCCTGTCATCCCAGCAACTCAGGAGGCTGAGGCAGGAGGATCGTGAATTGGAGACCAGAGACAGCCTGCATAACTTAGCAGGATGCTGAATCAAAATAAAAAATAAAAAGTGGGCTGCAGGGTGCAGTTCAGTGGTGGAGCACTTGCAAAGTATGTGCAAGACCTGGGGTTGACCCCCAAGCACCACAAACAAACAAACAAACAAACAAAATGTCCACAGACCAATGCCCAGGCTTCCTGGGGTTGCACAAAGGACCACATGCGTTGCTTAGTCCAACCGCAGCGGCTGCCCCTCAACGTGGCGATGAGGGTGGGGTGTGGGGACACAGACGCGGGTCCCCATGCCCTCACAAAAGGAGAAGACCCCAATACAGTGGCCTGGCCATAGCTATTCTCTGCTCCGTTCCTACACACATCAGTCCCTGCCCCAGGGACCCCAGGCAATGAGGCCCCCCGGGGACCTCAGATTACTCAGGGCAAGGCTGGCTGTGGGCAGAATCGTGCCACCGCCTCCACTCTGGTCTTCAGGAATGGATGGCACCATTCCTGAAGGAGGGGCTGGGACTAGGCGCAGCCATGTGTGACGGGGGGAAGGGTGAATCCCGAATAGGGTGGGGGGCCCGGGATGCTGGGGCTTTCTGTGGCTCCAGCAAGGGTGCCTCTCCTGCATCCGGAACCCTCTCCCAAAAGCCAGCCCTCCCCAGTTATCATTAGCCCCCAGATGGTGATGGCAAGGCCTCTGATGGGGGTTGATGGTGGGGGACTCAGGGGGCCCGGGCCGTGCCTCTTGCCCAGCAGGGAAAGTACTCAGCCAAGCATGGTGGCCGCTTGGCCGAGACCTTCTGTTTGCCAAAATCCGAGAGCTCCTCTGCCTCCCCGGAGCCTAGAGGAGGAGAGGAGTGCCTCTGCCCCCCCCCCCACGCCTTTCCAACGCGGTCCGCTCTCGGGCTCACTTTCCTCGCCCGCCGCCTGGGGGCGCCCACGCGCAGCAGCCGGGCCACGGTCCTCGGCCTGCGCTCCACCTGGCCCAGAGCGCGTGGCGCCCGCTGCGAAATGCGTGCCCGGGGGCTCGCGCACCCTCAGCGAGGATTTTGTGGCTTGATGAGTTTACTTTACCAAGTATTCCCAAGTACGCTCCCATCGGGGGATGAAGGAGCCCTTGTGGCCGCGTGTGCACAGATGTAAATACAGACGCCTAAGCATCCCGGTGCAGGCAGAGGCCCAAAGTAGCCCTGGTGTCCTGGGGGCCATGCATGGGGAGAGGGAGCAGGTTTTCCTCTGGGAACTTTCTGGCTAACCTCCTGCATTCTGGGTGCAATAGACTTTTGAGAAATGTGACTTGGCTGTTCTGTGCAATCATAGGTTTGTGTCATGTGGTCTCTGTGTCCCCATGCACGGGTCCCTATGTGCATGCTTGTGGGAGAATGTGTATGCGTGTGTTCGCATGTGTGCTTGCAAACCACACATGTCATCTGTGTGTGCCACGTTTTGTGGGTGCCATGTTTTTTGTGGGTGCCACGTTTTTGTGGGCTCCACGTTCTGTGGGCGCCACATTCTGTGGCCACCACGTTCTGTGCCTGCGCCTGTTTTAATCTCTGGCACCATGGCCCATGGCCAGGTGCAGGCCTGGGAGGGGTCTTGTGTCCATCTGAGGGACCAGGGGAGACAGTGGCACATCGGACCTGAAGACAGAGAAGAGGAAGTCTGGAAATCTGGACAAAACTTTTCCTGCCAAAATCTCAGGGCAAAAGTAGCTTCTGGAACCACAGGGGCCTTGGTTCTCGCAGCCAGGCCCTGCTAAGCCTTGCGCCCTTCTCAGCAAAACTCCTCAGAGCTTCTCAGCCGCTGAAGAAAGCAGGGCTGTCTGCAGCTGGCCTCCATGTCAGCCGTGCTGAATCTATCCCATGGAGGAGGGGCAGGGCGGGGCGTGGACAGTGGCTCTGTCCCCAACCCTCCAAGGACGGCACAAAGCGGGCACTGGCCACAGGAGGCTCTGGGTTCCTGTGGCACTTCTCTAGACGGGAGTCCAGGCTGAGTTCTCCTCATTCCATAAACCACAAACTGAAAGCCAAGAAACACAGGCGCCAAAGCTGCAAGATCAGCCGTGGGTAGCGAGGGGGGCAGAGGCCCCCAGGCTGTCCAGGGCATGCCATTAAACCGAGTGGCTCTGGGCTCCAGTTCACCCTGAACTTAAAGGAGGCCGGGGAGCAGGGGCCTCCTCCATGCTCTGTGGACCTGGGAGGGGCCTGGCCAGCAGCCGTTAGTCCAGGGGAGGGCACTGGCCCCGCCTGTCTGTGCAGCTGGACTGTGGCTGGGGCCCGTGGGAAGGAGAGCCAGAGCTCTATGTGTCAGATGGCCGGCACGAGCCTCCCATCCCACCAGCCCCCACTCAGAGACGGGGTCTCTGTCCCCTCCCTTTGAATCTTGGGGGCTTGGGATTCTCTTGTAGCCAACAGAATGTGGTAAAAACGAAGTAATGTGACTTCCAAAACTCAACTGGAAAAGGCAGTGGCAGCCGGGCTTGGTGGCCACGTCTATAATTTCAGCAGTCAGGAGGCTGAGGCAGGGTGATCGAGAGTTCAAGGCCAGCCTGGGCTACATAGTGAGGACTTGTGTAAGCAAAGAAAAGACCAGAAGCTTGGGAGGTGGAGGCAGGAGGATTGCAAGTTCGAGACCAGAGGCAATCTTCCTAGTTTGGCGAGACCCTGTCTCAAAAAAGTAAAAAAATGGGTTGAGGGTTGCAGCTCAGTGGTCCAGCACTTGCAGAGCGGTGCAAGGCCCTGAGTTCAACCCCCAGTACTGGGGGGAAAAAAGAGAAAGAAGAGAGAGAGAGAGAGAGAGGGGGGGGGGGGGAAGGAAAGGGCAGGGCAGGGAAGGGGGAAAAGGGAAGGGAAGGGAAGGAAGGAGAGGGGAGAGGAGAAGAAATGAAAAAGAAAAGGGAGCTGGGGACCCCCCTCTGAACCCTTGGGCCACCAGACTGAAGTCTCACTAGGAGGAGACCCCCATGCCATGAGGCAGGTCACTGTGATCTGCCCAAATTCCACGCCTACAGCATGGTGAGACAGTTGTCACCCGCTGCTAAGTTTTGGAGGTGGTTTGTACTGAACAACAGTGACTGGAATAAGCAGCAAAGGAAAAGGTTCTGGAAGCTGAGTTAACCCCCGTGCTCTGTCTACGTTCATGGACACGGCTGGGACCGGGGAGGCCAGGGGTTGGCTGGAGAGCTGCCCTGTCTTCAGGAGGTAGTGACCAGGCTCGGGGGTCTGCAAGAGCTACCCCTTGGGGAACAAGGTAGGCATGAGCCCCCAAAGTGCTGTTCCAGGGAACCGGAGTCAGCAGGCCCTGGGAGGCAGAGCCGGCCTTTCTGTCTAGGCCTGATTGTTGTTCGTTATTGTTAGGAGCCATAGAGTCTCATAGAGACCCTCATAGGGTTTTCAATGGCTGATTGTTTCGGGGTTGCCTCCGGAGTGGATTGCCACATCTTTCTCCCATTTTTGTGGTGCTGGGAATCGAACCAGGGACCTCAGAGACCACAGAGTGGTGCTCTACCAACTGAGCTAAATCCCAGCCTGGCCAGGCCTGAAGCAGAGGCTAAGTTGTAACTCTGCATAGCTGGGTTTACCAGAGTGTGCTCATTGTTTCTGATCAATGAATGGGGCTCCAGAATTGGAATTTATTTATTTATTTATTTATTCATTCATTTATTATTTTTTTTTATTTATTTTTCGCTGTACTGGGGGTTGAACCCAGGGCCTCGCGCCTGCATGCTCTGCAAGTGCTGGACCACTAAGCTGCACCCCCAGCCCATTTTTTTACTTTTTGAGACAGGGTCTCGCTAAGTTACGCAGACAGCCTCTGGTCTCGAATTTTCGATCCTCCTGCCTCCACCTCCCGAGCTGCTGGGATGATAGGCGTGCGCCATTGCACCCTGGTCCAGAATTGGGAATTTCTATAGCAACCAATACCTGTGCACTCCCCCTGTTGGGGGTGTTGAACTTGGAGAGGAAAATTCCCCTTGACTTTGCCACTTGATTTCTGCCCCAGGCTGCTTCTGGGACCCTCCTCTCCAGCGGCCACTCGGATACTTTGGATGTTAGAGGGATAGACAGAGGTTTCCAGAAAAGGGGGACAGGAGGGCAGGCAGGTCCCCGTGGCTGGCAGGGCGCTGGGCAGTCTGGGCAACACTCCCAGCTCTACGATTTAAAGGGCCCGCAGCCACCAGGACCACGGCAGTCAGGAGGGCCCCCCACGGCCCCCAGGCTATGTGTCTGCAGGCAAGGGGCCCCCGGGAAGCTAACACAGATGCTTTTATTCTCACCGCTGAGATGCCAGCCAGGGAGTAAAAGGCCGGAGGGGACCCTAAGGTGCGGGCCTGGCCTCCCAGAAGGAGGAGCCGGAAGCGACCTTGACCTTCTCCCAGCCCCTCTGCGGGCATCCCAAACAAAGGCCCCAGAGGCTGCCAACCCGGAATATGTCCTCACCAGGGGCAACGTGGCCCCAGCACCGACCGGCCTGGGAAAAACTTGTCGTTCACCCCAGCGGATGAGTGTTTGCTTTTTTAAAAGATGCCTGGACCAAATCAGCTTTTCTAAAATGCTGCTCCAGGACACAGAGGGGTTTGTAGATGGCAGGCGGGCTCAGACCCAGGAGAATGGAGTCGACAGCATTTGGAGAAAAATCCTCGCAGATTTCAAGACAGCCATGCACCGCCCCTTCCACACGGAGCAGGTAGCATGGTTCTGTCTGGACCGGAAGTGAACAGGTCAGTTCAGATCCACCCTTCAAGGACTATCAACCTTCAGGGACTGCAAAAATAAAGTTCAAGATGGACCAGGCCATGCCTACCACAAATACTATCTGTCCGCTCCTGGACTGAGGATGAGCACAGTGCAAATTCCCTGGAGCACCCCCAACTGTAACACCTGCAGCTGTAGCCCTGTGGCATCTGATCCCGTCAGATCTCAGAAGCTAAGCAGGGTCAGGCCTGGTTAGTACCCGGATGGGGGACCACCGGAGAACACCAGGTGCTGTAGGCTTGGGAGAAATACCCAGCAACCCACTCCCAAAAATCAATCTGCCATTGAAAACCCTATGAACAGCAGAGAAGCACTGATAATAGTGTTTCACCTGTTGTACATAGGGTCGCTATGAGTCAGACACCAACTTGACGATACCTAACAACAACAACAACAACTCCCAACTGTGAGATCAGGGGATCCAGGAGAGACCTAGGAGGCAGTGGGGGCCGACGGAGCTGGTGGACAGACCGTGAGGTGTTTGGGTTGTCTCTAGGACGGCTCCCCACTTCCTGCTCCTCTGGATGAGGTTGGAGGCCCCCACCTCAAATCTACACTGTGTTAGCTGTCCCCAGGGGGTGTGTGCACGCAGCAAGAGGCAGCACGCTGAGCAGATGAGACAGCAAAGGAAACAAGAGCCTAAGAATTAATAAATGAGGCAGTGAGATCTCATCTAGGTGACTGACGGACACAGCTTTGGCTTCCTACTTCTGCCCCTAAATTCCAAAACAGACTGCAGAGAAGGCAGTTAGGAAAATAAGTTAGCTGGGTGTGGTGGCGCACGCCTATAATCCCAGCAACTCAGGAGGCAGAGGCAGGAGGATCTCCAGTTCAAGGCCAGAGGCAGCCTGCGTAGCTTAGCAAGTCCCTGTCTCAAAATAAAAAGTAAAAAATAAAAAAAAAAAAATGGGCTATGGGTGCAGCCCAGTGGTAGAGCACTTACAAAGTAATTATGTACAAGGCCCGGGATTCAATTCCCAAGTACAGAAAAAAAAAAAAAAAAAGAAAAAGATAAAAATGTCTATACTGAACATATATAGATTTCTTCCTTCTCTCTATTTCCTAATCAATACGATTACTATTTGCCAGCCTTGACACTGAGGGACTTTGGGAATCTCATGAGCATTGGGGCTGCCACATCAATAGGGACTCTGCCAGGGGCCATAAAACTCATTGATATTTCATATACTCTTTATATATGTAGGCTGAATGTAATTCTCTACAATATTTTTAATGATTTTGTGCTTAAAACAAAGTTTCGTAGTGTGGAATTTTCCAGCTGCAGGGTCCTGTCAGTACTCAAAAAGGTTTGGATTTTGGAGCACATTCTGGTTTGGATGCGAAGGCTCCTGTGTCAAAGGCTTTGTTCCCAGCTGTTGGGCTTCTGGGAAGTGACCGGATCCCGAGAGCTCTGATGTAATCGATGGATTAATTCCCTGATGTACTTATAATCGGATGACATTGTTGGGAGACGGGGAAAATAGGAGGGGGAGCCTGGTTAGAGGAAGTAGGCCCCTGGGGGCGTGTCTTATCTCTGGCTCCTTCCTGCCTATCTCTGCTTCCCAATCACTATGAAGTGAAGAGCTCTCTCCACCACACCCTCTGCCACAATGCTGTGCCTCGACACAGGCCCACTGGAATGGGGCCAAATAACATGGACTGACCCCTCTAAAACCCTGAGCTGAAATAAACCTTTCCTCCTTGTAAATTGCCTGCAGCTGTAGCCCTGTGGCATCCGATCCCGTCAGATCTCGGAAGCTAAGCAGGGTCGGGCCTGGTTAGTACCTGGATGGGAGACGGCCTGGGAACACCAGAAGCTGTAGGCTTGGGAGAAGGACCTGGCAACCCCCTCCCAAAATCAATGTGCTATTGAAAACCCTATGAACAGCAGAGAAGCACTGACAATAGTGTTTCCCCTGTTGTACAGAGGGTCGCTATGAGTGAGATACCGATTCGACGGCAACTAACAACAACAACCTTTTAAATTATTTCTCTCGGGTATTTGTCACAGCAAGGAGAAAGTGACTAATACAGAGCATTTCAGACTTTAGATTCAGGAGGCTCAAACTGTATCTCACAGGAGCACTGTGAGCATCCAATAAGAAAATGTGCATGAGTCACAGCCTCAGGAAGTTTAAAAATTAATTACTTCCTCTTTTTAGTTGCATAAGTTCCTGCGTTTCGTTTTTGTTTTTGTTTTGTTTTCAGTACTTGGGGGTTGAATGTTTTGTTTTTGTTTTGTTTTTAGTACTTGAGGGTTGAAGCCAGAGCCTCACGCATGCTTTGCAAGTGCTCTACCACCGAGCTGCACCCACAGCCCATTTTTATTTTTTATCTTGAGACAAAGTCTCGCTAAGTTGCGGAGGCTGCCTCTGGCCTCAAACTTGCGATCCTCCTGCCTCTGCCTCCCAAGTCACTAGGATGACAGGCACATGCCCTTGTGCCTGGCAGGTTCATGTACATTTAACTTCCAGTGTGAACCTAGGAGTTTCCGGTCCCAACTGTCATCAGTCAGTGCTTGCAGTCTAGAAGCCACGAATCACACGTTAGTCCCTATGGACTGTTTTGCCCATAAGAAAACTGATGCTCAGAGAGGTTGGGTGACTTGCCTGGGGTCACACGATGAGTGGCAGGATCTGAGTTTAGGCCTCTGTCCAAATTCCACGGGCAGAGACTCTGCGTGAGAACAGGAATCCTTGGCTCCGAGCTCGAAACAAAGCATCTTTCTTTGGGGACTCAGCGAAGTGCTCCACGAAGCCTGACTTGGCTGGAACTTTCCAGAACGAAACTGGCCTCTTTCTCTTGGCCCTGCTGGTCCCTGGCTGCAACACACCCTTACGGAGTGGATGGCATAGGACACTGTCTGCACTTGCCCAGCTGGGCAGGGTGGGTAGTTTAGAAGCTGGGGGATGGGACTCCACTGTCCCCTGACACTTGTTGGGAGGTTAGCCAGGGTCCAGCTGCTGCAGACTGAGGATGGCACAGGTTCCCAGAGTGTAGGGACCACGGGAAGACATCTGTCCCAGCACCGTGGCGCCTTGCTTGGCCAGGTCCCGAGAACACGGCTGGCTGAGGCGCGCTGCTCCTCACTGGCAGCTGGGGTGTTGGCGCCAGGGGAAGCCGGACAGCTGCAAACTCTGGACCTCGGTCGTGAGGTCAGGGACAAGAGGGAGCCAGAGATAGGAGGGGCAGAAGCTTGCTCATCCTGGGGGCGCAAGGGCCCCCTGAGAGGCAGGGCAGAGAGGGAAGTGGGGAGGGTGTCGGGTCCCCCCCCGTCCCCAGGCTGCCCAGAACTGACCTGCTCAGGACGGAGCATCTCGGGGAGATGCTGGGGTCCAGCACGTGGAACATCATGGAAGTCTCTCGAGAGGCAGCAGCCCCATCTGATCCTGTCGCAGGCAGAGACCCCGCAGGCTCCAGTCTTCACCCACGCTGAGGGGCTAACGCCCCAAGGCCCGCTGGGATGAGGAACCGAACGTGGGGACGGTGGTGGCTGACCTACCAGGCCCCCTCCGACCTCCACAGTGGGTGTAGGCAGGGTCTTCAGTGCGACCTTCCCTCCAACCGTGTGGCTCCCCTCGCCGGGGACCCCATGCTCCCATCCACCCACACGTGTCACTCTTCTCGATGGCTCCAGGACACGCTCTCCTGCCTCTGTGCCTCTGTCCCACCCCTGGCATCATGGCACCCTGGTTCCTGTGGGCCCCTCACATGTCAGTCCCACTTGGACCCTAAATGCCACTAGAGCCGAAAAGCCGCCTTTTTGCTCACCATTGCAAGCCGAGAACAGGGGCCCCAGCCTGGTGTTTGGAAAGGTGTCTGAGCTGGGGCAGAGATGCAGTGATCGATTGGTGATGTCTGCCGCAGGAGGTGGCACGGTTGCCAGCACCGTGAGCCGTAATCTTTGAGCCCAAAAGCCCAGAACATTCTCCCCAGTATGATAGAGAGGAGGCAGCCTCCGCACAGTATTACCCGTCCCAGCAAATTGTATTTGAGACGTTTGAAAGATCCCCTAGCGACCTCAAGGCATGCATTCTTATCATTCTCCAAAATAGGCTTCAAATAGAGAATCCAGGGCAATTGATTATGCCAGGACAGGAGGCTTTGGCTTGGAAATGGCAATCGACTTTAAACACTAATTAGAATACGGACTCCTTACGAGCTCTAGGGAACTTCTTAGCTCTCTGTAAAGCCCTGCGAGGGAACAGGAACTGAGCAGGCGTATTCTGAAGGAAGCCTGAACTAAAGGCAGCTTCTTCTTTCAGATGCATTTTGGAGTTGAGGACCAACTGGAAAGCAAATGAGCAGGTGGCAGTGTGCCAGCTGCCCGTTCCACAGTGTACAGAGGCTGCCACGCTTAGCAATACTTGTCATAGAGATAAAAGAGGAGGCGCAAATGTCCGACTCTCCCTTGCAGCACATTTCTGGGTTGCAGTCCAGAAGCTAGATGGCCCGGCGTCACCCTTGTGTCCCCTGGCTTCGTTTACAGAATGGGCCCTTGGAGAGAAGTTGAATGTCCGGTCCTAGGGCTGCCTCCCTCCACCACTCAGAGCCAAGAGACACCCCAGAATGGAATGAAATGGCCTTCACCCCACAACCAATCTTGGGATGAGATGGGGGAGGGGGTGCCTTCCAAAGGGAATCAATCGCTGCTCAAAGGCAGTCGTGTCCAATCCCTCTTCAGACAGTGGGCAACGGGAAACCATTTTGGGGGTCCAGATGCACCGGAAAGCATCTCTCAAAATCTATACCACACCATCGGATGAGCATCCCAGGGGCAGCCAAGCGCTCAGGAAGGAAGGCGTGGCTTTCAGATCAGGGTCAGGCAGGACGCTTCCCCATAGGCAGAGCCCCTCGTGAAGAGCGTCGAGCCCCACACAGACCCAGAGGGCAGCACATGCCGCCCTCTCTGGTCCTCCCCAGAGAGGCTCTTCCCGGAGCAGAGCGTGAGCCGGCTGGCGGCCTTCCACAGGGCGCAGCCCAGCGTGCAGATGAAGGCTCGGTCCAGCGGCTCACCGCTGACCCGTGGCGATCACGGGAATGCACTTCCTCTGCTCTCATCTGGTTCCACCCTCGGCAAAGTGGGCAAGGGATGGTGACGATCTGGGTCTCTCTGGGAAGCTCCGGGGTGGCCTTCATTATGGCCACCCCTGGGTCTTGTCCACACACCACAGCTACAATACGAGGGGAAGCTGACTTGTGTCATTAAATGCACAGCAGGATAAAAATTGTAAGCCAAATTGTCAGATCATTCACTGATATTTCCAAGGGCTGAAATCGATTCCCCATAGGACTTCTGGCTGGAATTTCCAGAAAGCCAAGTTATCCAATGGAAGACGGACCCAGCAACCCACTCCCAAAAAAATCAATCCACCATTGAAAACCCTATGAACAGCAGAGAAGCACTGACAATAGTGTTTCACCTGTTGTACGTAGGGACGCTATGAGTCAGATACCGACTCGGCAGCACCTAACAACAACAACAACAAGTTATCCAAAGGGTGCTGGTGGGCATCAGGTGGGGACCAGAGGGTGGGGAGGTGTGGGCCCTGAAGCAGACCCACCCAGGGACATCCTGACAGACGCTATGGTGAGTCCCACCCCCCAGGGACCCACCCAAGTAGCCAGACTGCCAAATAAGCACAAAATAACTAAGCGAGGCTGGGCCGGATCCGAGCAGGAGGTGGGAAGAACTTTGGACCAGCTCAGCCACAGGTGCCCCGGGTGATGCGTCCAGCACCCCCTGGGTGGTCAGGAAGCTGGAAGAGGGAGAGAAGCCCAGCATGTCTGGCAGAAACACTGGGATTCACTCCGAGCTCTGAGCAGGCAACCCAAATCCAAGCGGGAAAGCCACGGAGGTCAAGGCCAAGCCAGGCCTGACTCACCTCCTCCGAGTGTGTGCGGCAGAGCCAAGCCCAAAAGCTCGCTCCCTGGGGGTGTGGGGGTGGTTGGGTCAGCCTGGGCTTCAAGCAGACGAGACTCCTTTCTGAGCCACACTTTCTCAGCCAGGCTTCTGTGAAGGCCCTGGGGAGGCCAGGCGCCGTGGTACATGTCTGTCATCCCAGCGACTCGGGAGGCTGAGGCAGGAGGATCGCAAGTTCGAGGCCAGAGGCAGCCTGTGCAACTTAGGGAGACCCTGAGTCAAAATAAAAAGTAAACAATGGGCTGGGGGTGCAGCCCAGGGGTAGAGCTCTTGCAGAAGCAGGTGTGAGGCCC
Organism: Pedetes capensis; assembly: GCA_007922755.1. Taxonomy (NCBI): domain Eukaryota; kingdom Metazoa; phylum Chordata; class Mammalia; order Rodentia; family Pedetidae; genus Pedetes; species Pedetes capensis. The sequence continues at coordinate 26,795 of VMDO01016538.1, forward strand.
TGGGTTCAACCCTCCACTACTGAAAAAGAAAGAAAGAAAGAAAGAAAGAAAGAAAGAAAAAGAAGACCCTGGGAGCTATAAGAAGCTGACATCGAGGCCACACTACAGCCCCTCTGGATTACGCTCTCTGGGGACAGTGTCCAGATCAGAGTCCTTCTTGAAGCTCCCCAGGGGGTGTGGCCAGGCAGTCACACAAAGCTTTAGGGAGACTGCCCAAAAAGGCACCTGAGCTCCACAGAAGGGAGAGATCTTCGGGATCAAACGGGCCTCAGCTATAATTTTAACTCAAGAATTATTTGGCCTTTCTGGCCCTCAGTTTTTTAATCTGCAAAATGGGTAGATGCTCACTGTATAGACACAGCAAAAGGGTTGAATGAGGTACCACGGGCAAACTGCTGGGGGTGGAGCCTTCTCCCTGCAAAGCGGGGTTCACCATGAGCGCCCTTCCTCCACCCAGGAGCTCCTGGTAAAGAGCACCTGGGTTGGAGGCAGCAGCTCCGGGACTGACTTACAGCCTGGACCTCAACCCCCACTGGCTTTGGGACCCCTGGTTCTCCTGAGTGTGAACTGGGGAGATCACAGTCTGTCCTCAGATGGTGGAGGTGGGGATATCCCAAGGTCACCCCAGGGGCACTTCCGGCCTCCCATGGTGCATTGCATCTGCAATGGATGGCCCAAGATTTCTGCTTTCACCTGCCACGCCCATGGAGGCCTTTCTAGAATTAAGATCCAGTACTGCAGGAACAGTTTGCTTCCATGTAAAATGGGGTGGGTACAGCCGGGTGCATTGGTGCACGCCTGTCATCCCAGAGGCTGGGGAGGCAGAGGCAGGAGGATTGTAAGTTCGAGACCAGAGGCAGTCTGCGTAACTTAGTGAGACCCTGTCTCAAAAAGTAAAACAAAAAAAATGGGCTGGGGGTGCAGCTCAGTGGTCCAGCACTTGCAAAGCATGCAAGCCTGAGGCCCTGGGTTCAACCCCCAGTACTGCAAAAAAAATGGGGTGAGTGGAGGGGCTCCCCCAACTGCAGCTTTTGCCGAAGGCACCTTGCTGTACTGAACTTCTCCAGGGCCCGGGATGCCTTGCTCCCGGGAGCTGATGTTTGTCAGTGAATTCAGACACCAGCAGGGACATCTGGTAGCCACAAGAAGGGCCTTTGGGGAGAGTGTGGGGCAGGGCCTGGATTCTCCACTGTAATGCCCTGAGGTCAATGCTCCAGAAAGATCTGGACTCCTGGGGCCAGGGGAGGAGGACCTCCCAGACCCTGCCTCCTCCGCCTTATCTGAAGTTCCCTATCCGCGCCCCCATCGCCCCCATCGCTGATCTCCCTCCTCCCAGAGCACCTGGCCATGGACAGCAGGAGGGGCCGGAGGCAGGGGCGGGGCTGATTTTTCGGAAGCTCCTCTACCCTCATCCCTGTCCTCTGCTGGGTCCAGCATCGCCCTGGAGCTGCAGGAATGCATCTTGGGCCTCTCTAGCCGGAGGGCAGGTGCTCGTCCCTCTCCCCCTTCATGGATAAAGAAGCGCCATGCTCCACACGCCTGTCATCCCAGAGGCCCAGGAGGTGGAGGCGGGAGGATCGCAAGTTCGAGACCAGAGGCAGTCTGCGTAACTTAGTGAGACCTTGTCTCAAAAAGTAAAAAAAAAAAAAAAAAAAAAAGGGCTGGGGGTGCAGCTCAGTGGTCCAGCACTTGCAGAGCATGCAAGCAGGAGGCCCTGAGAACAAACCCCAGTACTGCAAATAAAAAAAGAAAGAAAAAGAAAAAGAAGAAGTGCCATTCTCAGGAGGCTGGGACGCCCCGTTTCCCTGGCCCACCTTAAACCCCTAAGGCTGGAACGAGAGCAGGGAGGCCGTGGGCCTGGGTCCGGTGGCCAGGGCTGCCGGAGGCAGGAGAGGCCAGATCCATCGAGTTCAAGGCCACCACCTCGAGGCCCCCTCGGGGTGCAGTCCAGGCCTCTTGTGTGGCCAGGAGATCTGGGGTCTCCTCACCGAGGGCCCCTAGGGCCTGCTGTGTCCTGGCCCCCCTCTACGTCCCAGAAGAGCCTGGGAACCGAGATCTCAGGGTCTCCCTGATCTTGGAGAAACGAGGCCACGCTTGGCAGAGGTTGGGGGTGCTGCCTGCTCCAGGCGTCCCCCAGGTGGTGAGGAGCACACTCCCTTGCAACGTCAGAGCCAGGAGTTAGGGCCGAGTCCCAGGCCAGGACCCCCGGCCCCGGGCGCCTCTTCCTGTCTGTTCCAGATGGGCTCCTCCCAGCCTAAGGTACTCCAGGACAGGGTGGCTCTGAGCGCCTCTGCACCCCTGAGCATCAAACGCCCCCAGCCAGTTGCAAGCCCACTTTCCAGACAGAGAGATGAGGCCCAGAGAGGCTAGTTGCCTTGTTCTAGGCAGCACAGGATCCCTAGGCCATGAGTCTCCAACCCTCTTAATGCTCTGGGGCCAGCACTTTCTAAATTCAGGATCATCCAAGGCCAGCCTTTTGCAAACTTTTGCTTCATTTTTTTTTTGCCTTAAACAAAGACCCAGACGTGCAGTTGTTCAAACCTTCAAAATGACCGAGTGGGCACAGGGGACCCTTGAGCCCTGCTAGCCGTGTTCTGAGAGCCACTTGGGGGCACTGAACCGTGTCTTCGGATTGAGCTTGGTGTATAAACCCCTAGTTCTCCAGGTGAGCAAACTCAGGCAGAGGAGGCGGCGGGGCCCCCACCCCAGCCCCATTCACACAGCTCCTGCCAACCTCCAGAACCTTGATGCGGCCCAGATTTCTGCCCTGACAGCAGCCCTTGTAAAACGGAGCCTCCCGCTCGTGGCTGCCCATAAGTTCCTCCCGGAGGAGGTCACTTTGAACTCTCGGGGAACAAAGGCCCCTTTGTGCCTGGCTTTTGGGAAGGGAGACGGAGGGAGAATTGTACAAATAATATGAGAAGCAGCAGCCCGGATTCTATTTTGCAGCCTCTCTCGTGAATATGAAATACAAACCACTTCATTTTGAAAACTGCGGCTGAGCCAAGTTTCTCCGCCTGGGAGCAGAGGCCAGGGGCCTGGGGCTGGGCTCACAGGCCAACTGTGGGTGCAGCGGGCCGGCGTGGCCTGACTCCATTTCTTTCCCAGCAGCGGGAAGTCCGATTTGTACAAGAAGACGGTCGTTTCTTTACCATGTGAGGCTAGAAAGAAACGGTCTCTTCCTCCTCGCTGGTCTCAACCAAGCCTGTCTTCCTGCGTTTCCCTCCAGCACTGCAGACAGAAGGGCCGGCCAGGGGGTCCCTGCACCCCAGTGGGGATCATAGTTGTCTCCTTACCACTCCACCCTGCCCTCCCCACCCGGAAAAGACCCAGCGCTGGCTAGGGCCAAGGAGAACTGAGTTGTTGTTAGGTGCCCTTGAGTCGTGTCCGACTCATAGTAACCCTCATAGGGTTTTCAATGGCTGACTGTTTTGGTATTGCTTTGGGAGTGGGTTGCCACATCCTTCTCCCATTTTTGCAGTGCTGGGAATTGAACCCGGTACCTCAGAGACTGCAGCACAGCGCTCTACCAACTGAGCTAAATTCCAGCCCAGGAGAACAGAGAGGGAGTGTTAAATCTGTGAGGCAGTCCAGCAGGCAGGGCTGGTGCCCCCCACCTACCAATCATCCTCAGGTCAGGGGTGGTGACCTTCCCTGTCTGACAGTTGTCCCCTGGAACTTTGCCCTGCTCCCCTGATCTTCATTTTCGGGGGGCCCCTGGTGTGGTCAGGAGCTGCCAAGGCTAGCAGGCCCTGTGAAGCCCGCAGCAGCTAGGGGCCCCATTGGCTCTGAGAGCCCAGGCCAGGCTGCCACGGCCTACAGGGGGTCTGTGGGACAGGGCATGAAGGCTGCCAGCCCGGAGACAAAATGTCACTCTGACTTCCCACGCCTGCCGGGTCCCACAGGGTGGTGGTTGTTGTTGTTAGGTGCTGTTGAGTCCTGTCTGACTCATAGCGACCTTCATAGGGTTTTCAATGGCTGACTGATTCAGGATTGCCTTGGGAGTGGATTGCCAGGTCCTTCTCCCATTTTTGCGGGGCTGGGAATCGAACTCGGGACCTCAGAGACTGCAGAGTGGTGCTCTAGCAACTGAGCTAAATCCCAGCCCCTCCACAGGGTAGAGGCCACAAGATTTCCTTGCCATCTCGGGTCTAGGAAAAGATTTTCTCGCCTGTGCCTCCAGGCCTGCCCCCTGCTCTGTGCCCAGGATGCCCCACTCCGCACAGAATCCTGGTGTCCCCTCCCCAGATCCTGTCTCCACTCTTCCTTAGCCAGGGTCCTATCCCTTGGGGCCCTGCCCAGGAAGCGGCACGCTGGCCTGGTGCTGACACAGATCCTAACCTCTCTCCTCAGCACTCTGTCTACAGACCGGGCCCTGGCAGGGAGGGCAGGCTGGCGTCCTGTGGAAGCAGAGGACCACAGGTGTCACCAGGTGCACACAACAGTCCTCATAGTTCAAGGAGAGACAGTGGAAGGACCCAGCGGGCCCCGTGGGCTGAGCCCAGGGCAGCCAGCGCTATTGCAAACAGTGTCACCTCCCTCGTTAAGCCACAGTGGTTCAGTGGTTCGTTTGCCTTTCATTTCCTCCTGGCATTTTGTTTGCATTTAATTTGCAAGTGGATCTTGGTGGGAGGAGCCTAAGACAGCTGTAAGCATAGCAATTATGCCTGATTTCATGGTTTTCCGTATTTAAGTAACAGAATAAAAGTCATTTATGTAGCCAGGTGCAATGGCTCACGCCTGGCATCCCAGCAACTTGGGAGGCAGAGGCAGGAGGATCGCGCACTCGAGGCCAGAGGCGGCCTGTGTAACGTAGCGACACCCTGTCTCAGGAAAAACTTTAAAAATGGGCTGACAGGAGGGAACTAGGAAATAGATGAAGACGGTGGAAGGTGGGATGGGGCGGAGAATCAATGCAGAGGGATAAAGGGGGAGAGGATGATCTCAAGGTAAATGAAGCAACTTCATGAGTACATGGGAAAAATACAGGAACAGAACCCAAATATGCATCCGAGTTTTGCTACGTATTAATCATAAGGCTCCATAAACTTTGTAAGTTGATAAAAGTGTAACCAAAAGCGACATAATAGTTGCACAACAGAAAAAGCCAATGCAGTATAACTTTGTACCCCGCCATCATTTACCAATAAAGGGAGGGAAAAAATGGACTGGAGGGTACCTCAGTGGTAGAGCGCTTGCAAAAGATGTGCAAGACTCTGGGTTCAACCCCCAAGTACCACCAAAAAATAAATAAATAATAAATAAATAAGTGTAATTTAAGTCAACATTAAGGACCAAAAGAATATTTCCCCAAAAAATGGGGTGGAGGGGTCGCCCTGTCTTCTTTGGGTTTGAAGAACATTGTGTTCCAATGCTCCGGAGCCCATAGCCAATAATAAGCAACCTAGGAGGTGGCCAAGAGGGGACACCCCCAGGTTTAAGCCTCATTCCTTTGCAAGCTCTGAGCTGGGGACAGGCACCCAGCTCCTGAAGTCTGTTTTTCACATCTAAAAGGGGAGGTGATGCTTCTGTCTCAGGGGCAGCTGTGGTCTGAGTGGCAGGTGTTTGACGGCCTCTGGCCTTGGGGCGTCCTTACGCCGGGGCTGGCCGGCTGCCCCGAGAGCCCCTTGCAATGCGTCAGGTTGGCCTGAGAAAGGCCTGCCCCAGCTGTGACACCCGTTCAGCAGGAAGCGCCCCCCCACCAGAAGCTCTGGTTGGGGGCTTGGGGCAGCGCCCCCGTAAGACCCACCAGGGGTCCCCAGAGGGTGGCCCCAGATGGCCTACTCCTCCAGCGCCAGCGTGAATCCCAGGTTCTCGCTTCCAGAGCCGGCATACACCAGGGCAAGAGAAGGCCAACCCGCTGGTGTAGCCCCAAGACCCGAGGCCACCAGGAAGTGTGGACGGATTCCCAAAGCGTCTGCCCAGATCCGGGCCAGCAGAGTGGCGCGTGCCTCTCGGGGTGAGCTGAGGTCAGGGAGGTTAGTGGTGCCCAGCTGAGGCCCGGGTCCTCTGGTCCTGGCCACCAGGGCAAAGGAGCCTGGTGTGAGGTAGAGGAGCTGGCCCATGCAGCCCGAGAAGCCAGGGCAGGAAGGGCCGCAGCCTGCAGCGGCGAGCTGTGGTCAGTGACCACCTGGATCCAGCATGGCCCCTTCACACACCCTGGCCAATCAGGGCGCTTGGCCCAGCGGCCCCCCCAGCAGAATCTGGCTGGGTTTACCGACAAGAAGAAGATCTGATTTATTTTTCACTTTTCAGATCCTTCCCACCAAAACGAAGCCTTCTGTTTAACCAGCGGCCACGAAAAGTCAACATTTCACCCCACACGTGGGCAGCCGGGCCAGGCTGCGCTGCGCCCAGCTTGCTGCTCTCCTGCAGCTCTACCACAGTGGCGTCCGATCCTGTCCCATCTCAGAAGCTAAGCAGGCTTGGGCCTGGTTAGCACCTGGATGAGAGACCACCAGGTGCTGTAGGCTTAGGAGAAGGACCCGGCAGCCCACTCCCAAAAACAATCCACCACTGAAAACCCTATGAATAGCAGAGAAGCACTGACAATACTGTTTCACCTGTTGTATGTGCGATTTAGGGAGACCCCATCTCAAACATAAAAGATAAAAGGGGGCCCTGGGGGGTACAGCTTAGTGGTAGAGCACTTGCCTAGCATGTGATGCCCTGGGTTCAAATCCCAACACCAAAAAAAAAAAAAAAAAGAAAAGAAAAGAAAGAAAGAAAAAGAAATCTTTGTTGATTTGTGGCAATATATATATTCACTGTAACCCCGGCAACTGTTTAAAGTACAGATTAACAAAATATTTTGGCCAGGAGGAGTGGCTTTGTCTGTCAGCTCAGGCAGGTGCGTCATCTCCAGAGCGAGAGGATGCGTCAGGCTTCATGGCGCCATGCTCTCAGGATTGTCCACCCCCACCTCACAACTCACTGAAATCCTTCAGGCTAGAGGCAGTGGCACATATCGCAGCAACTTGGGAGGCTGAGGCAGGAGGATTGCATGTTCGAGGCCAGAGGCAGCCTGTGTGACTTACTGAGATCCTGTCTCACGATCAAAAGTAAAAAATGGGCTGGGGGTGCAGCCTGCTAGTAGAGGGCTTACAAAGTATGTATAAGGCCCTGGGTTCAACCCTCAAGTACTTCAAAAAGGAGAAGAAAGAAGAGGAGGAGGAGGAGGAGGAAGAAGAGGGAGAAGAAGAAAGAAAGAAAGAAAGAAAGAAAGAAAGAAGAAGAAGAAGAAGAAGAAGAAGAAGAAGAAGAAGAGGAGGAGGAGGAGGAGGAGGAGGAGGAGGAGGAGGAGGAGGAAAAGTAAAGAAAAGAAAATAAAGGAAGAAAAGAAAAAAGAACAAAACAAAGAAAGAAAAAAGACTAAAAGAAATATGGTCAGGCAGGATAGGGGATCAGCCTAACAAAAATGTACATCTGCTTTTTTTTAAAAAAGGGGGAGGTTCAGATTCTGCCAGGGTTTGTTACAAGAAACAGAACCCACTCCAACAATGTTAAGCGAAGAAGGCTTTAGACAGGAAATGAGGGGCTTACGATGTTATTGGGCAGGCTGGAGGAGCAGGGCAGGGCCTGTTGGAAGGGTGCCCAGAACAAGGCCTGGGGACCAGTGGCTGAGCCCGGCTACCTGTACCCCAGTCCTTCAATCAGCAGGGATCAGGACGTGACCAGAGCTGCCTCCATGTCTGCCTCCTGACCCCAGGCATGGGCAAAACAGGCGCTGGAACCTTGCCACAGGAAAACAGCCTCGTGGCTTTGTCTGCCAGCAGGAAGAGCCAAAGCAGCGGGAGGGAGAGGCCTGGCCCGGAATGGAAGTGGCGTGAGATGAATTGGCCCAGTGAGAAGGTGCTGGAGCCGGCTCACCCCAGCGAGAGCCAGTTGGGCAAAGCAACCCCAGCTCCATGTCCAGTGACAGCATGGGACCAGCACGATTGACATAAACCAGCCATGGCAGATGTACAGTATTTACACTGCAGAAATCAGCAAGCAATACAGGCCAGGGTGCTTTCCTTTTCTCCTTTCTTTTTTCTTTTTTTCCTTTTTCTTTTTTTTTCTTTGTTTCTTTTTCTTTCTTTCTTCTTTTGTTCTTTCTGTTTTGAGAGCCCACTGTTACATATTGACACCGTACGGCAGAACACAGTTCATGTCCACAACTCTAGCTGCAAGGGAAGCAGGAAACACAGTCCCTCACCTTCTAAAATTCGAAAGAACACAAAAAAAAGGGCCAAAAGGATGCTAGGTGCCAAGTCAGCCCATGACACACACTTCTAAGAATGCAACCACCGGTAAACTCGCCTATGTGTGAAATGAGGGATGACTAAGGATGCGGCAGCATGGTAATTGTGTGGAAGCAACGCTGCCTGACACAAATTGGTCTCGAGCCTGTGTCAAAGTTTATTAGCCCTCCAGCCAGGGACCTGGCAAGGAGACAAGAGAGTGGGTTGGTTCAAAGCGAGTTTGGAAATTGTTGATTCCTATCTACAGGGGTGGGGAAGGAACGCTTGCATAAGCAACTAATTAAGAAAAGAGGCAGCTAACAAGGTCAGGACTACAGTTGCGTTTAACAGGATCGTGAAAACGTCATTTTCCTTTCAGCTTGAGCAAGTGGGATCTGAGGCCCGGCAATCTTGGAGGCTGTTTCTGGAGAGGCCAGCTACTCATCAGAAGTAATAAGAAATGGATCCGAGACATGCTGCATCTGTGGTTGTTAATTAGGATGACAAAGCTACATGGTTTCATGCCCCAACGGAGCTGGAAGAAAGCCCGGCAGCTCCGAGGCAGCCAGGACGTCTGTTAAGCGAAGTTTATGGCAAAGCATCACGAAATCAGGGACTCGCCAGCCTCTCGTGAGCTCAAGCCCTTGGTCAAAGGTGCGGAGGCTGCCGGTCACCTAGCCGTGCATTTTATTTTCTTTGGCATGTTACACCCTTGCACCCACTTCCTGGCTTGCAGATGGCATGGAGGGCCAGTCCTCTTCTTGTAAGGGCAGGGCCCCACCCCATGGCCTCATCTAACCTTCATTTCCCTCCTCAAGGTCCTGTCTCCCAACCAAAGTCTCCAAGGCCCAACCCCGGAAGTAGCCATGCATTTCCCAGGGAAGCCCAGGGCTGGGAGCACGGGTGACATCTCTATTTGTCTTGGGACGTGGGTTAGTAACCACGAGTGTGAGATTCCTTTCTTTCTTTCTTTCTTTTTTATTTATCTATTTATTTATTTTTGGTTTATTTATTTTGGTTGAACCCAGGGCCTCGCACATACTTGGCAAGGGCTCTACCACTTGGCGGCACCCCCTGACCCTTTATTACATTTTTATTTTGAGTCAGGGTCTTGCTAAGTTAAGCAGGCTGCCTCTGCCCTCCAACTCACAATCCCCCTGCCTCCACCCGCCAAATTGATGGGATTACAGGCATGTGCCACTACACCTAAGAGCGCTTTATTTTATTTTACTTATATTTATATTTATTTTTATTTATTTATTTATTTTGCGGTACTGGATATTGAACCTAGGGCCTCGTGCTTGCATGCTTTGCAAATGCTGGACTACTAGGCTGCACCCTCGGCCACTTTTCTTTTTTTTTTTTACTTTTTGAGATGGGGTCTCGCTAAATTACACAGACTGCCTCTGGTCTCGAACTTGCGATCCTCCTGCCTCTGCCTCCTGAGTTGCTGGGATTACAGGCATGTGTCACCTCGCTGGGTTTATTTTTTATTTTATTTTATTTTTTTGTACTTGGAGGTATAATTCAGGGCTTTGCAAGTGGTCCACTCCTGGGCTGCACCTTTGGCCCATTTTTTTTTACCTTGAGACAAGGTCTCACTAAGCTACGCAGGCTGCCTCTGGCCTCGAACCTGCGATCCTCCTGCCTCTGCCTCCAGAGTCGCTGGGCTGGCAGACATGCGCCACTGCGCCGGGCGAAGAGTGAGCCCTTGATAAAGGGCTGAGTTTGGCTCTCAGATGCTGCTTGCTTTTGTCTCCCAGTATTTGATGACGCAGCACATGGGCCCTCGCCAGATGTGGCCCGTTGATCTTAGATTCCCCGGCCTCAGAAACTGTGAGTCCCATAAACATCTGCTAGTCATAAAGAGCCCAGTCTGCGGGATTCTGTTACGGCAGCATAAACCAGACGAGGACAGAACATCGCTCTGTTAATCTAAAGCTTCAAACCGAAAACACAGTTAATGAGTACGCTTTGATGAAGGCTCAAGAGCCAGAATGGCAGCAGAAGCCACCCCGTGGGATTCTGCAGAAATCACACCCACAAGGCATCGCTGTGATTTCCAGTTTGCTTGCCTTTAAAGCAGAGCCAGAACCTAAAAGGCTTGTGTCAAGCAAGCGACCTCCGGAACCAAGTTTCAGCAGCCTCTTACTTTGGGTGCTTGCCCTACACCCAAATTGACAACGACCCCTGTGCAATGTCTCCCCGCTAGCATGAGTTTCCAATGCCTCTGGCCCCCATGGCATAGAAACAATCCTTGTTCTCCTTCCCAGTTCGCTCATTGGCTTCCACCTTATTTACATAAATGACACCATTATTCTAACAAGGGCAGCTGGCATGAATGACAGACACTGGGCATACTTTATGTGGTAAGCAGCGTGGCAGGGCCGGTCGCAGCCTCTGCACAGGGGCTGAGGTTACACAACTGGAATTGTTGGCAATATCAACTTTTTATTTATCCTTCTGTTTAGTTATTTTGCAGTACTTGGGGGTTGGACCCAGGGCCTCCACACACTTCGCAAGTGCTCTACCACTGGGCTGCACCCCAGCCCATTTGTAATTTTTTTATCTTGAGACGGGGTCTCGCTAAGTTGCACAGGCTGCCTCAGGCCTCAAACCTTCTGGCAAGAAAAGACTGATCTGGTGTTCCCTGAGCGAGACCCCAACACCTATCCGGTGCCCCTCCCTTGGCGTGGCCCCAGTCCAAGGCAGGGCCAGTCCTGGATGCTGTCCCCCAAAGCACAAGCCAGAATTGCAGCCCCCCGACCCCCAGGGACTGACCCGCCAACCCAGTGGCTCCCATGGGACGCTCGGCCCTTTTTAACACCGGAGGCAGCTTCCCCTTCCTGGGCTGGGTGTGGAAGCCGTCCAGGGACAGCGCAGCTGCAAAAGAAGAAAAGAAAAAAAGAAGCTCCCCCCCCCCAGCCAGCGACACAGCAGGTCCATTGTTCCAGGCGTCTTACCTTTGCCTGCACTCTCTCTGGAAGCCCCTGGGGGCCCTGTGTTCCTGGGCCAGGCTGGGCCCCTGCCCGCTTTGGCCGGAGGTGAGGGCAGGAGGATGTTACTCAGGCTGCCCCCCTGGGGCCCACGTGGGACGGACAGGGAAGAGGACGCTGGATGTCCCTTTGGTCAGCTCACATCAGCTACCAAAGGACGATTGTTCTATTTCAGATCCACACTCCTATGTAAGCTATAGACAGCGAGGGTGCCTGCGGGGGTAGGGACCAGGGGCACTGGGGGTCCCTACAGGGAGAAGCTCTTCAGCCACAGGGAAGAGGGCAGATCTGAGCTGAGGGAGATGAAAAGCAGGACAGACAGAGGGATACACGGAGAGACGAGGAAAGAACTGGGAAGGAGGATTTACAGCAGTCAGATTTTTTTTTTCTGTTACTGGTAACAGAAACCCCACTCAAACCAGCACAAAAAATAACTATTGGTTTATGAACCTGCAATGTCCGAGGATGATCTGGATTTAGGTATGGCTGGATCCAGGGTCACAAGCAAGGCTGCTGTTCTCTCTCATGTGCATTCTAGCTTCATTTTCTTTTCTTTTTTTTTTTTTGGTGATACTGGGGGTTGAACCCAGGGCCTCGCGCCTGCATGCTCTGCAAGTGCTGGACCACTGAGCTGCACCCTCAGCCCATTTTTTTTTACTTTTTTGAGACAGGGTCTCGCAAAGTTACGCAGACTGCCTCTGGTCTGGAACTCGCGATCCTTCTGCCTCCGCCTCCCGAGACTCTGGCATGCACCATTGCACCCGGCACTTTCTTTATCTTGCCTCACATTTTATTTGTGTGTTGAGTTTTTATTTCTTCCTGTGGATGGGTTATGCTGTCAAGGACAAGGTTGCCCCGTAGGCCTGGCTTCTATCATCCCAGCCCATGGAGCCGAGCAGAGATGTTTCTCTAATAGCCCTGATGGGCTTGGGTCCCATGCTCTTGTGTTGGCCCAACCCCTGATTGCAGGGTGATGGGCAAGCAAGGTCATGTGCCATCAGCGTGGCCTGGAGTGGGAGGGACTTCATGACCTACACTCCCACCAGAACTATTTCTGGAGTTGAGGAGGGTGGTTCTTGTATAGACAAGAAAGAGTTTGTCTACTGCAGCAGTCCAGGCTGTGCAAACAAACTGAACTGCACCCTTAAAAATTAGTTAAGCTGGCACATTTTATGTCATATATATTTTACCACAATTTAAAAAAATATATACAAGCGGTCAGGCATGGTGGCACATGTCTGAAATTCCAGTGACTCTGGGAGGCTGAGGCAGGAGGATTGCAAGTTCAACGTCAGAGGCAGCCTGCATAACTTAGCAAGAGCTTGTCCCTAATACAAAGTAAAAAATGAGCTGGGATTGCTGCTCAGTGGTAGAGCGCTTGCCAAAGCATGGTGAAGCTGCTATCCCAGCAACTCAGGAGGCTGAGGCAGGAGGATCGCAAGTTGGAAACCAGAGGCAGTCTGTGTAACTTAGTGAGACCCTGTCTCAAAAAAAAATAAAAATAAAAATAAGCGGGGTGCGGTGGTCCACACCTGTAATCCCAGCAACTTGGGAGGTGGAGGCAGGAGGATCACAAATTCGAGACGAGAGGCAGTCTGCGTAACTTAGCGAGACCCTGTCTCAAAAAAGTAAAAAAAATGGGCTGAGGGTGCAGCTCAGTGGTCCAGCACTTGCAGAGCATGCAGGCGCGAGGCCCTGGGTTCAACCCCAGTATCCCAAAAATAAATAAATAAATAAATAAATAAATAATAAAATAAAATAAAAGTATGCGTGAATCCCTGGGTTCAAATCCCCAGCATGGGGAAAAAAGTAAGTAAATAAAAATTAAAAAGGAGCTGGGGGATGCATCTTGGTGGTAGAGCACTTGCCCAGCATACACGAGGCCCTGGGTTGAACTCTCGGGTAACATACAAAAAACCTGTGTGCGTGTGTGTGTGTGTGTGTGTGTGTGTGTGTGTGTGTGCGCGCGTGTAAAACAAAAATAAAACTACTGTGGGGTGAGATGCAGATTGAGGTCCCTGGCTTGTCCCACTGTGACCCTCTTGCTGGCTCCGAGAGGGGGGTCCAATGAGGGCAGGGGGTGCCGAGCACACAGCAGCTGGCAGGCAGAGGGGGTCCCAGAGCCAGCTGGTCCATTTAGCGAGGAGGAAGAGGAGCAAATGGCAAAGGCACAGGGCGAGCTGTCCCCAGAACAAGGGGACAGTCTCCAAAGCTGTACCCAACAGAAGCCCCTGGGCCTCCAGGCCCCGCCCAGCCCTGCCAGCAGCCCCCCTCCAGGGGACACAAATGTCCTCTCCCCCCACCTCGCTCTCCAGGGTCACCCTGACCAAGGCTTCTCGAGCCAGGCCCTCTGCAGACACAAGAGGGGTAGGTTCTTCTGCCGCAGGACGCCAGCTGGCGTCTCTGGGGTCCAAGCCACGGTGGGACCCACGCAAACAAAGCATCCGCGCTGTCCAGGCCGACATCTGCCAGGAGGGGAAGGGGAAACCCTGGCTGGGAGCCAGCTGGCTCCTCCGGGGACCTCTGGGCGCAGATGACCACTCAGGCAAGAGGACAGTCCCTCAAGGAGACGTGGAGACAGGCCCTCCCGAGATTGTCTTCTTGAGAGTCATTTCCGGCCCCGCGCTTGCCTCGGGACCCGGCAGGGTCAAGGGACAGAGCCAGGCAGAGTCCCAGCTCCCGGCCCCCGCCTGGGCCGCTGGAGAAAGATCGGTGTCTCCCGGGGCCTCTGTCTGCTTTCTAAACGCTTCCCAGGGGGACAGACAAGCTCTACCCAAAATGACAAAAGAGGTGTGGGAAAACCGGGCCCCAGGGACTGGCTGCTTCCTGCCAGGGGGCACCTGGGCACAGCCAGAGAAGGGCAAAATGGGAGGGGACGGAGCAGGGGGAGGAACCTTGCTGGGTGAGGGAGTAGATGGGCTTGATGCTGGATCCTACATCCCACTGCAAACAAAACGGTCACTGTAGTATTTTCAGAAACTCAACGTCTCTGCACTCAGTGTCCACGTGTGGCCTCAGACAGGCCCCTGAGGGTCTCTGCCTCCAGGAGACCAACCCCTAGCACAGCAGCTGTCCGCCATACAACTGCAGAGAACCTCACATTTCCTCCCCCTCCGCATCACACACACTCTTTGCAAAGACCTTGAACAACTGTTAAATTGTGTCCACTTTACTCCCAAATTCCTTCCTGGGTTGGAATCCTAACCCTTAGCACTCCAGAATGTGACCTTATTTGGAAATAGAGTCACAGAGGATGTCCTTGGTTAACCTGAGGTCATACTGGAGTGGGTGAGCCCGGATCCAATGTTCCAGGAAACCAAATACAAAGGGGAGATATGGGCACAGCGACGCCCACAGACAGAGGATGACGCGAACTGACTCAGGGAGAAGAGCCATGGACAAGCCAAAGAAAGGCACGGAACAGTTCCTACACTCAGCTCCCCGAAGGAACCAATGATACCTTCATCTTGGACTTTGAGCCTCCAGGACTGTGGGACTCTAACTTTCTGTCGCTCGAGGTACTTTTTTCCAGTACCCGCTAATCCCCTCTATTAAACGACTTAGTGCTGGAAATGCCTTGAGCGGTTTCCATTTCCATCACTGATTTCTGACTAATAGAAATAATGTGGTCTTACTTCAGACCTTTCTGCAGAGAATTTAAATAACACTTATTCATTCTCTGTTTATATGCTAAGAAATTAACATCTGTTTATTGTTGAGCATTTGGAAATTACTTAAGTATATACAAAAGAAAGGGCTGGGGTTTAGCTCAGTTGCTAGAGTGCTGCTCTGTGCTCTATGAGGCCCTAGGTTTGATCCCCAACATCCCCCAAATGGGAGAAGGACCTGGCAGCCCACTCCCAGAACAATTAGCCAGTGAAAACCCTATGAATAGGAGAGATGCACTGACATAGTGCCCAGCATGGCGCAGTGTCAGGGAGTGTTTTGTTCTGTTGTACATCGGGATGCTATGAGTCAGACCCAACCCCACACACCTAACAACAACATATAAAAGAAAAGAATCACTGATCGTGTTTTGTGAGATCTTTCCATTCATTCTATTCTCTGTGGCTATGCACATTCCCTTCCATGATGGGATCATACTGTACATAGTTTTGTAACTTCTTCTTTTTTTTTTTTTATGCGGTACTGGGGGTTGAACCCAGGGCCTCGCGCCTGCATGCTCTGCAAGTGCTGGACCACTGAGTTGCACCTCAGCCCATTTTTTTTTCACTTTTTTTTGAGACAGGGTCTCACTAAATTACGCAGACTGCCTCTGGTCTCGAACTTGCGATCCTCCTGCCTCTGCCTCCCAAGCCGCTGGGATTACAGGCGTGCGCCACCACGCCCGGCCTGTGACTTCATTTTTTATTCTTAGGACTATGTGAACATTTTCCCATGGGGTTATCTACAAAGATGAATTTGAATGGATACAGAATATTGAGCCAAAGTTCATTTTTTTTGTTTGTTTTAGGTTATTTCTTTTGTGAGACAATTCATAAATATTAGAGGCCATTAAAATATATACATTTTAAATAAGAATATGCTTGAACACTAGGTAGAGAAACTAGGTAGAAAATATTTATTGCACCCCAGATACTTTCTCTACAAGATTCAATTACTACCCTGACTGTATGATAATTCTTTCCTTGCTTTATTTATTAAGCTTTCCTCTCTTGGAATTCATTTCTAGACAAAATAGTTTGCCTTGGCTATTTTTAAAGTTTTTTTTTTTTTATGTAAATAGAAGCAGTGCTGTCTTTCTGTTGGCTTCGCTCATTCCTCTCTGGGATTCATCTATTGCTATGTGTAGCAATAGTTTTCACTGCTACATAGTATTTCAGCTGGATGCAGTGGTGCATGCCTGCAATCCCAATTACTCAGAAGGCTGAGGCAAGAGGATTGCAAGTTCAAGTCCAGCCTGGGCAATATAACAAGTTCAAAGTCAGCCTGAATAACTTAGCAACACCCTGCCTCAAAAAACAAACAAACAAAAAACAAAACAAAACAAAACAAAACAAAAAACAAAAAGCCCTGGGCATGTAGCTCAGTAGTACAGTGCTTGCCTAGCATACACAAAGCCCTTAGTAACACACACACACACACACACATACACACACACACACACACACACAAATAGTATTTCATTGCATAAGATCATACATATACATATACATATACACATATATGTATATATGTATATAAGTAAATTTGTTGATTTACTTTTATTGGTGTGGATCTTTGGGTTTCAGGGTTGCTTCCAATGTTTCATTGTTATGAGCACTCTCTTTTTGTGTGTGTGGTGCTGAGGATCAAACCCAGAGCCTTGGGCATGCTAAGCATTTGCTCTATCACTGAGCTACATCCCCAGCCCCAGTCCGAACATTCTTGCAAATGCCACGAATTGCCATTCCGTAAATTCTTTGGAGTAGAATTGCTAGATCACAGAGGCCGCGTGGTCGCTTGACCAGAGAGTGCCTGATGGGTTTCCAGCACATTTTCACCAACACACAGTCCCATCAGCCATGAGCAAGTTCCCACCCGTTGTATCCTCCCTGACGCCAGAGGCATCCTCAGAATCTCCACGTGCCCCAGGCCGCTTGGTGTCTCGCTGTGAGTTTAAACTGCTGCTGCCGCCTACTAACGAAATTGCACATCTTTTCGTGTTGACTGACCATGTGGATCTCCTTTGCGATGGAATTCTTGTTCAAAAGTTTCGCCCGTTTCTAGGGTTGGCAGCATTGTTCATACGGGTGTATAGGAGTGCTGTATGGATTCTAGATGTCCTTTATCAGGTATATGTGTTGCAAATATCTTCTCCCTATGTGCGGCTTGTCTTCTGGTTTTCTTTATGGTGTCTTTGTTTTTGTTTTGTTGCTGTTTGTTTGGTTTGATGGCAGGTGTGCGCCACCCTCCCCAGCTTTATGATGCCTTCCGATAGAACTTTTTCTTGTACTGTGGGGCTTGCATGTTGCTGTGATGCTTAAAGCTATGCCAGTGGTATCTCAGATACCAGCAAGGCCACCCATGGTGCCCAAGTTGCAGCTGACCTTCCAGACTAAGACAGAGTAAGGAGAAGGACCAGCCATTGAAAACCTTGTGACTAGCAGAGAAACATTGTCAAATATAATGACAGAAAATAAGCCTCCCAAACTGGAAGGCATTCAAGAAATGATTGGGGAAGAGCTTCCTCCTCAAAGTAGAGTCAACCTTAATTAAGGGAATGGACCTCCATTCGCTGATATGGCATGACTCAAGATGAGAAGAAACACAGTGGCTGCAACAATGGGCTCAAACATAAAAAGACCATGTGCATGGCACAGTGTTGGGTAGTGTTTTGTTCTGCTGTACTTAGGGTTGGTATGAGTCAGCTTCAACTTGATGACACCTAGCAACAAAAAGAGGAAGAGACCTGAGCTAGGACATTTGCTCTGTCTTACCATATGACGCCCTCTGCCATGCCACAATGTAGCAAGCATCCCTTGCCAGAGGCTGGCACCATGCTCTTGGCTTTCCCAGCCTCCAGAACTGTGAGCAAAATAGACCTCTATTCTCTGTAAATTACCGAGTCTCAAGTGTTTTGTTATAGCAACAGAAAATGGACCAAGACATAGAATCCTTTTTTTAAAAAATTTTAAACTTTTAAAAGGTGGAGAAAAATTAAACAGAGAAGCTACTTATGAGTCCTATAGTTCTTATACAGTTCTGAAAACATCCCATTTGAGGGGCTGCCATTTCCTGGTAGTGTGTGAGTAATCTAAGCTTTAAATCTCCCTGACAACTTAGACACACTGCAATTGTTTCCCCCAGACGTGGATTTCGGAACAAGGCTGATCTAGTGTCAATCTTGGATTTGCCATTTATTAGCTCTGTGACCTTGGGCATGTTACCTAAGCTCTCTGGGCTGCAAGTCCTCCTCTGCAGCTGAGGTCAAGAATATCGATCTCACAGGGACTGGGGGACCAGTAAATGAAGTAACTTCCACAAAGCGCCTGGCACTTAGTCACTGTTCCATAAATGTTAGCTTTACGATTCCACAGGGAACGCATTCCATGGCTGTGAGGTAGGGCTCTTGCTCTTTCCCTGAAAGCTATTTGATTGTTTTCACCTAAAAACTGAAAGTCCCAGGCTGTCTTTATAGAAATATTTAATTTTACCTCTTATTTTCTTTTGGCAAACACCGAAGCCAACATAAAGGGTCACTAACCTTGACTGTGCATCGTGACCTACAAGGTCCCCGGTGGGTCCCAAAGATGAGTGAGCCTTGGTCCTGATCAGATTGCCGTGCAGTCAATCAGCCAATAGACGGAGATGCGACAGCCCCAGCTGAGGGCTGGAACCTGCTCCAGCAAATGGGAAGCGGGTCCGGGAAGGGACAGGAAGGCATGATGAGCTCTGCCACAGATGCCCAAAACCTGGACTGAGAGGCGGCCCCAGAGAGAGGAGGTGGGCGTTCCAGGTGCCGATCCGATGCCGCCAGAGCCTGGGTTCTGAGGAGTCCCTGATTTCTCCTCAGTGGGGGAAGGAGTGAATGGGGTGCGGAGGCAGGCAAGGGATGACGGGGCACAGAGGAGGCTGGAAAGGCGGCAAAGGCCTGTCAAGCCGTAGCGAGGTCGGGCCAAGAAGCCTGGGCTGGGTCTGGTGTGCTGTCTGAGCAGGATTGTGAGGTGAGGTTTGATTGGGCTTTGCTGCTATTTCTTTAAGGAAGGGGCAGGAAGTGATCGGGACATGCCCATCAGTGCACTTTATCAGGAGGGGACAGGGTGGGAGGAGGCCCATCCTGGCGACATTCTCCAGGAGGCAGCCGATCCCCCGGACTTGGGGACGCTCCCAATGCGGGTCTGGAAGGGGCTTCAAGCAGCTGACATGTGGCGGGGTGGCATGGGGAGCGGCCAGCTAGCTCCCACTTCCATCTTGGGAGGTGACAGCTAACTATGCCCACTTTGCAGAGCAGAAAGCAAGGTGTGATGCGCGGATCTGTCCCAGATCCCGCAGCTGCAGGCCAGCGGATGGCCCAGGGCCCAGGCCAGCATCTGGGTGCCGCGCTGGTAAATCCAACTTGCACAACAAAACCGCCTGCTTTGAGGCATTTGCAGTTCCCTGCAGTGTAATACTCCACCTTGGCGGATTCCAGTTGCCCACTGTGAAGGCGCTGGATGCGGAGTTGGGACTCTGTGTCCACCATACAGTCCCAG
The DNA here is from genome assembly GCA_007922755.1 of Pedetes capensis. NCBI lineage: Eukaryota > Metazoa > Chordata > Mammalia > Rodentia > Pedetidae > Pedetes > Pedetes capensis. The sequence goes on from VMDO01016538.1 coordinate 46,208, forward strand.
CTGGCTCCAGCCGCCACTGACTCATCCAAGGTCTGCTGGGTTCTGAGGCTCGGTCTCCTTCCCTGGGGCCAAACCAAACAGCTCACGATCAACCCGGTTCTTTGTCTTTTTATTCACGTCTTCACCCCAAATTCTCACAAGTGTAACCACAGGTGGGTCTATAAAATGGCAGTAGGGGCACGTGTACCTGTACGATGGCCCCACTACCCCTCCTTGTGGTGCCCACCATGGGCCCTGACATTTCGAGAGGCACAATTTAGATAATGTTCCAGAGCCACATTCAAGCAGCACATGTCACAAAGAGGGACGAGTGGTGGGCAGCACGCCGGGGCTGCCACATGCTTGGATCTGCTTTTCGTGGTGACTGCAGATCAGCAAAACTCCCAGGTTCATAGCCATGGATGCCGGCTCACCATTCGGAACCCAAGCACAGCGATTTCTCCACTCAGGTAGGAGCTGCGTCTTCAATGTCACAATCCGCAAATGGATTCAACCCGCTAGGCGTCCGTCTTCAAAGTCGGCAACTCCGCACTTGCTCTGAGGATTCTTTTTTTTTTTTTTTGTGGTACTGGGGGTTGAACCCAGGGCCTCGCGCTTGCATGCTTTGCAAGTGCTGGACCACTGAGCTGCACCCCCAGCCCATTTTTTTTACTTTTTTTACTTTTTGAGACAAGGTCTCTCTAAGTTATGCAGACTGCCTCTGGTCTCCAACTTGCGATCCTCCTGCCTCTGTCTCCCGAGCTGCTGGGATTATAGGCATGCGCCACTGCACCCAGTTTAGAGGATTCTTTTTAAGATGATCTGCAACACAGTGGTTGCAACAATGGGCTCAAATGTAAATAAAGAATGTGTGCACGTCTTCTAAACTGAAAAACAGGCTCTCCTGCTGTGGACCAGTGAGGTTCAGGGTTATCTTAGATGCATAAAGAGTTCCCATCAGAGTCTTAGGCCGGGCGCGGTGGCGCACACCTGTCATCTCAGCATCTCGGGAGGCGGAGGCAGGAGGATCGCAAGGTAAAAAAAAATGGGCCAAAGGTGCAGCCCAGGAGTGGACCACTTGCAAAGCCCTGAGTTATACCTCCAAGTACAAAAAATAAAATAAAATAAAAAATAAACCCAGCGAGGTGACACATGCCTGTAATCCCAGCAACTCAGGAGGCAGAGGCAGGAGGATCGCAAGTTCGAGACCAGAGGCAGTCTGTGTAACTTAGCGAGACCCTGTCTCAAAAAGTAAAAAAATGGGCTGGGGGTGCAGCTCAGTGGTCCAGCACTTGCAAAGAATGCAAGCACGAGGCCCTGGGTTCAACTCCCAGTACCGCACACACACACAAAAAGAGTTCCAATCAGAGTCTT